>PVJC01037019.1:0-17668 GCA_004026665.1 Murina feae | reverse complement strand
GACAGCTGCCAAGCAGGCCGCCGACCGCCTGCCACCTCTTACCTGCTCCCCGATGCCCCTCCAAGGGCCTGGACAGCTGCCAATCAGGTCGCCGATCCCCTGCCACCTCTTTCCCGCTCCCCGATCCCCCTCCAAGGGCCTGGACAGCTGCCAAGCAGACCGCCGACCCCCTTCCACCTCTTACCCGCTCCTCGATGCCCCACAAAGGGCCTGGGAAGCCCACCAAGCAGGTCGCCGACCCCCTGCCACCTCTTACCCGCTCCCCAACGCCCTGCAAAGGGCCTGGGAAGCCCACCAAGCAGGCCGCCGACCCCCTGCCACCTCTTACCTGCTCCCCGGCCCGCCACCTTGCTTTCCCACTTCCTGGTGTCCTGGTGCCCTGGTGCTACTTCCAACTGCCATAGGCAGGCAGTTGCAACAGAACCCTTTGGTTTGTTCTAGTTCCGTGGCTGTTGGCCTCCATCTTGGCTGGGTTAATTTGCATACAGCTGCTCTGATTGGCTGTTGGCCTCCATCTTGGCTGGGTTAATTTGCATACAGCCACTCTGATTGGCTGGTGGTAACGGTCACATTTGCATGTCTCGCTTTTATTATAGAAGAAGATTGTAAAAGTTCCTTAAGTATTCAATATACAAGTTTATTATTAGATAAACTTTCTTTGGGTTTTCTTGTCACATTCATATTCCTATCCTTTGAAGTAAGTGAGGTTCTTAACACAAGAGGGCTTAACACACGTATAGGGACTAACATATTTGCTGAAGTCAGTTGACAAAATGATTTGTGAAATGATTTGTGTAATGAATATCATTCCTTTTTTTTGGTTTGGGAAAAAAGGATGAATTTAACCTTTGCCTAAGCTAAGCTCAGAGGATTTGGACCTTTCTGTGTATTGAAAGGAAACTTTGGAAGTCCTCTCTTTTCAGACTTTTATGCATAGAAAATAGTGCTTTCCTCCTGAATTAGTCAAGAGAACTGTTTAAAAGGGAGAGGATACCCACCTAGAAGACACCTCGTGATTTTTTAAAAAATATATATATTTTATTGATTTTGTTTTTTTTTTTAACAGAGAGGAAGAGAGAGGGATAGAGAGTCAGAAACATCCATAAGAGAGAAACATGAATAAGCTGCCTCCTGCACACTCCCGACTGAGGATGTGCCCGCAACCCAGGTACATGCCCTTGACTGGAATTGAACCTGGGACCTTTTAGTCCACAGGCTGATGCTCTATCCACTGAACCAAACCGGCTAGCGCCCTCGTGATCTTTTTAGGTCCCATAATTTATGAACAAAACAGTGTTTCCCAAACCTGTCTGTCTCAAGAATCAGCTGGTTTTAGATTTCTAGGGCCCTGAAGGTTCAGGTTCAGGTTCAGTAGTTCTGAAGTGGCAGTTTTCATAATCACCCCCAGGTGATTGAGATCACCTGAGAAACTGATCTAAACTGGTGATAATAATCACCTTTTAGTGGTTGCCCCTAGAACTTAATTAGACCTCTTTAGTGGGAGTGGTTTCCAGGTGACAAACATCCCTCACTGAGGGTGATTACGGAGAGCCTACCCAGCCAGTCTGGCTACTTTGCTTACCGCAGCTACTGCTCTTGATCCAAGACAACCCAAATGCCCTTCCCCTCCCTGCATGTAGTAGAGATGGTTCTACTACAAAAATTGAAACCAGACGAGATCGGTGTGTTCAGGGAGAAAGAGGTGAAGGGATTAAGAAGTACAAATTTGTAGTTACAAAATAGTCATGGGGATATAAAGTATAGCATAGGGAATATGTGGTGCCAATTGAGTATTAGACTTATCAGGGGATCACTTCATAAGTTATATAAATATCTAACCACTATGCTGTATACTTGAAACCAATACAAAATATTACTGAAAGTAAAGTATTTGAAAAGTGAAAATTAAAAATATTTTAAACCAGATTCACAAACATTTTCAAGTTGTAAGGTATACCAGCACACTCTTGAGAGTATTCCTCCCTCCTCTTTTCCTCCCTGTTAATGTTTTTTGTTTTGTTTTTTATCATTATTGAATTCTTGGAGGCCTCCCATAGTTACAAACATCTCCATGAAAGCCTGTAGGGAGAAGAAGGCATGGAAAATAAAATAGATGGCATTTTATATAACCCTTACACTTCCTTGTTTTGGGTTGTTTTTCATGGTCTCCTAAAGAATTTAATAAATGTGAGGTTGGGCCAGCTCATTTTAACAGGGGAGGGAGACTCAGTTGCCTGTCCTCTTAAAGGAGGGGTGGGGAATGTCCGGTGGCCCGAGAAGTCATTTGGTCTGGCCCTGCCAAGGCATTAGGGTGAGTTAATTAAATGTTTGACCAAATGTAGCAGGCTAATTTTTAAGTTGATAATTTTGTATGGCCCTCAAATGATATTATAAATGTCTAAATGGCCCTTGGCAGGAAAAAGGTTCCCCACCCCTGTCTTAAAGGATACTCTGTCACCAAGGAGCAGCAGTGCAGTGTAGTGGTTAGCGTGTGCCTTGACTCTGACAGTCTGAGTGGCATCCTGGCTCTGCCACCTTCGAGCTGGGGCCCCTTGGGTAAGGTATTTTATTTTATTTTATTTATTTATTTTTATTTTTATTTTTTAAATATATTTTATTGATTTTAAAAAAATATATCTTTTATTTATTTTTTTCAGAGAGGAAGGGAGAGGGACAGAGAGTTAGAAACATTGATGAGAGAGAAGCATCGATCAGCTGCCTCCTGCACTCGGGAATCGAACCTGGGACCCTTGAGCCCGCAGACTGACGCTCTATCCATTGAGCCAAACTGGTTAGGGCAAGGGTAAGGTATTTTAATGTCTCTGTTGAACTGACTCTTTATCCAGTGGAATACCTCACTAATGCTTAATGGTTGTGAAGGGCTTAGGACAGTGCCTGCAGTAAGCAAACAGTCAACTAGTAAGTGAACAGTAAGTGTCACCTGGATGGTAGGTTATGCTTACCTGGGTGGAAGGGGGGTTATTTCTATTCTTAAAGTCACACAGCTATTAAATGGTAAAACTGATCTTTCTTGTACCCTATACTTGGATTGCCTGTAGGTATGCAGTGTGGAAGACAAGAAGAAAATTCTTGTATTTTGTGTGGTGCTTTGGCACAATAAATGTTGTTCTGTGAGTGAGTTAAACATCTCAGGCTGTTTAGTAGCTAAGACTAGGAACCCTTCTGAGAATGTATGGACAGAGCAGGTAGGCGCTCTGACGTTTCGTCGTGTCTTGCAGTGTGGTGGAATTTCCAGAGTCAGGAGGACTTCTGGTCTAATCACTTTTTGCTGTTGGCTTCACTGCAGGGTTTGTTGCATCTACTGTTTTGGGAAAGTGGAATTCTCCCTCCTTGGCAGATAGTGCTCATGGGCTGCTTGTAGAGCTCCAGGTGTGTGACTTTCATCAGAGCTTTCTTGAGAATGAGCCTAGGGCACAAAAGATAAGACTAATGTGTTTCTGTGAATTTCTGGTAGAGGTATCTGATAGAGCAGATAAAGACTTGGGCTGTGTTTGCCTGATGTGATGTAACGGTTTTAGAGAACTGTTTTAGTTATTCCTTTGATTTTATCTTTTTTTTTTCATTCTTGATTCATTTCTTCCTACCTTCCTTGTGTTGTTTGAATGTCAGTTGATTGTCTCTTGTGTTGATGGGTCCTGTTTAGGGAAAAAAAGTAAAACGAAACAGCACAATATTCTAAATCTGGAGCTTAAGTAAAGATATATTTACTTGAAATATATTTTCATTTTCTTACATATAAAACAATTTATATTTTTCAAAGAACTAAATAGGCTCAGAGTAAATAAAGCCGAATTTTCAGAAGCACTCTAAAATAAATATATCTGCGATTCAGTGAGACAATATTTTAATCTATAAAATCATTATATATCAAGAAGGTTCACAGGGGAGTTAAAAGGATAATGATAATTTCTTGATGTATATAGGGATGTTTGCATCGTGAATCTATATGTGATGAATAACTTATAATTTGTATTTTGCCTCTATTTAGTAAACAGTTTAAAAACAAACCATTGTTGGTAGAATTATCTGATGGCCATTTAATGTCTTGTTTCTCAAGCATTCCATTTAGCTTTCACGGAAATGACTCTTATTATATCTATATATAATTATTTTGTAAAATATTTAATGAAATGACAAAATTTTAGTAGCAAACAACTGGAAAAAAATCAGTTTGGGAGCAAACACACCGATTCTTGGTAACTATGAGCTCAGTGGTAGGGGCAGAATTCCATGAGTTTGCCAGTGTCTTGATTACTGGCTGTGAGCATGGAGTAATAATGGGCATCAGCTGGATGATTTTACAGAGTGACTGTGCATCCTGGATCGGCTAATTGGAGGTTGGGAAAGAGCTTCTACTATATGTATAACTTCAGAAACAAAGCAAACCCGATAATAGCATGTGAGAATTAATATTATGAAGTAGAGGAATGAGGACACTCTTTCCATATTGGTTTTAAATGCATTTGCATCTGCCTCCTATCCCGACCGTTTGTGTACAGAGTTACTTCCCTCCTGAATGATTTCTGCATCTAACTGCTTTTTGAAATCACTTGGCTTTCCTTTTACCTGGAAGATAATTTTAAGTCCTTTTAAAATGTGGTTTATGAAAATATGTCTATTCATTGAGTGAACGCATTATTGTAGTCTAACAACAACTCCATGTTTTCTTCTCTCACACTTGAGTCCAGAGGTTCACTGAAAGTAGGTCACACCTAGATTTTATACATCATTAAAACATTAAGTACTCTGTACTTTGTGTCATAATTTCTCTATCGTTTTTAGAAATCAAAGTCCAGAATATTGACCTGGTGACTTTCCCTGCTTCAGGTAGGGTGGATACATTGAGACCATATTTCCTTTCTTATGTATGTGTGTGTGTTTATTTATTTATTTTTTTTTAATATGGAACACTTCATGAGTATATGTGTCATCCTTGTGCAGGGGCCATGCTAATCTTTGTATTGTTCCAATTTTAGTATGTGTGCTGCCGAAGCCCTCATTGAGACCATCTTTTCAATGTGCTCTAGTGAAGCAAGATCATAGATTTTGAGAGATCCTGGTACCTTGGAGTATTTTAGAGCATTTCTCAATTTAGATTTATTGCTTCATAATTATTCAGGTTTTTATTTTCAAATGGGAGCAATATCTGAATATGTATATGCATACAAAGTGCCTGGTAAAATATAACCCTTTAAAAACACGGCACGATCTACTATCATAGATCATATACAGTTGTGTGTCACTGTCCTCTCTCATTTATCCATTTGTTTATTAAACATATATTTATTGAGTGCCTCTAGTGTACTAGGCATTATTTGAGGTACTGGGAATAATAGCGGTCAACAAAATGGACACACACACAAAATCTTACTCTTGCAAGATGAGACAGACTCTGTGTATGTATGTGTGTTTATGTATATGAAGTACTTTGGGGGAAAATAAAGCCGAGGGGAGAGGAGGGAGCTTAGGATTGGGGGGAACTGCACGTATACACAATGGTCAAGGATGGCCTCACTGAGGTGACATGGGATGAAAGGCCTGACGAAGGAGAAGGGAGATCATGTGGCTATGCTGGGTAGAGTGCTTCAGGAAGAGGGCACAGCAGTGCAAATTCCTGAGGCTGAGACAGGCTTCTGCCTTCCAGGAACTGCATGAGCAGGGTGATGGAATATAGTGAGCAGGGAGGAGAGCAGATACCCACTCCTGTAGGCTTCTGGTCTTGTAGGCTATTGAAAGGACTTTGACTTGTATATAGAGTGAGCAGAGCAGCTAATGGAGAGTTTTAAACAAGGATGTGACATGATACTGCTTATGTTTTAAGAAAACACATCACTACTGTGTCTCATGAGACCAAACTTAAGTGGTCAAGGGCAAAAATAGGGACACCAGGTAGGAGGCTGTTGTAGTGAGCTAAGTGAGCAATGATGATGGCTTGGACCATAGTGGTACATTACGCAGGAAGCATGGGAAAGATTTCCTGATTGACTGAATGTGAGATGTGAGTTAATGGCCTATGCAGAGTGAAGGATGGAATTGCATTAACTAACACAGGGAAAAGCTGATTTTGGGGAAAAGGTCAGGAGCTCAGTTTTAGAGATGTCCAATGGGCAGTTGTATATATTAGTATGGATTTCATTGGAGGGGTCTGGGCTGGAGATAAACATTTGGGAGTTGTCAGAATATGAAGACTGGATGAAATTCACCAAGGAGTGAGTGTAGATGGAAAAAAGAGGTTCAGGACCAACAACTTGGGCTACTTCCACACTAGGGTTGGGGAGATGACATGGAACCAGTAAAGGAGAATGAGAAAAAGCCGCTAATGAGGGAGGAGGAAAACCAAGAGTACAGTGTCTTAGGAGCCAAGGATCAAGAATTACCTAGGGATTTAGCAATGGGGAGGTCATTGGTGAGCCTGGCAGCAGCAGTGTTGGTGGAATAGTGTGGACCAAAAATTGATAGGTGAGGCTTCAAGAGAATAAGAGTAGAGAAGTGAAAACATCAAATGTGGACACTTATTTCAAGGATTTTTACTATAAAGGGAAGGTGAGAAACATAGCTGAAAGGAAAATGAAGTCAAGAAGTGCTTTAAAATGGGAAAATAACCGCATGTTTGCTGATAGGAAAGATGGTAAAGAGGAGAAAAAGAATGATCCTTCATATAGTAGCATGATTCCCATTCAGGAGAACTTTGGTTTTGTTTAAAACAGCTACAATAGTTGAGTTTACGATTATAAACATTAATTTTTGTTAATGTAGTCTATATTTTTAACATAGTTTTATCTACATCAAAAATTAAAATGTTTTCTTTTGTATGAGCCTTTAAATCAGTGGTCATTTGGATATTTATAACATCATTCATGGGCCATATAAAATTATCAACTTCAAAATAAGCCTGCTATATTTGGGTCAAACATTTAATTAACTCACCCCTAATGCCTTGGCAGGGCCAGACCAAACAATTTTGTGGGCCTTATATGGCTCTCAGTCTAGATATTCCCCACCCTTGCTTTAAGTAAATGATATTTTTGGTATCGACAGTTTCTGCTCATCTTTTTCAACTAAGGCAGTCCCTAGATCTTCAACAGTATGCATGGGCCTGGGGTGCACTCCATCCACACACTTACAATAATGGATGGCTTCTTTCTTTTATATTGTACTTTTTAAGAGCAGTTTTAGGTTCATAGCAAAATGGAGAAAAAGGTACAGACATTTCCCACTTACCCTCTCCCCCCACACATTCATAGCCTCCTCCATTATCAGCATCCCCCATGAGAATGGTACATTTATTGCAATTGATGAATCACATTGCATATATAAACTCTGAAAATCATTTAAGTCCTTCATTTAGTTTCTGCTATAATTTAGATCATATCGCTTATCCTGAATATGATTTTCATGAGGCATATTTTTTAGGGTCATCTATATTAGTGCTAATAGAAATATGTGAGTTTTATATATGGTTTTCCATTTTGTAGTAGCTACTTTAAAAAAGTAAAAAGAAACAGTTGAAAATAATTTAAATAATTTGTATAGCCCAGTATATCTAAGATATTATCATGTCAATATGTAATTGGTATAAAGATTATTAATGCGATAACTTGCATTTTTTTTTTCATACTGAGCCCTAGAAACCTGGCATTTATTTTATATTCACAGCACATCTGCCATAGTTCAGGGGCCAGAGGACCTCCTGTGGCTGCTGTATTGGATAGTGCAGATCCACATGCAGAGCAGTTGGAGGTCTTATAAGCACAGTTTGTACTTTTATTTCATCATTGCCTGTGAATATAAACACACTACATGCTTTAGAGATAGCATTTATGGTTAATTAAATATTAAAATGAGAGTATAATTTTTGCATTAATTTAAAAAAACCTATCCTAAAAATAAACAGATAAGTATGGAAAACATAATTATAAATATGTAAAACACATAAAAAGCTGCTGATTGACTTTAGCAATGGTTATCAGAGGTGAAGGTCTATGTGAATTAACTGGCTGAGACTTTCAAATAATGTTTCACCAAAATTATTTAGGATAATTTACTCTTTAGATAACTTTTGGTTAGTAGTTATAATTGTAAATTCACTAAGTTTTGAAAGGTGAGAAGCACTATCCCAGGCACACTTCACATCTATTTTCATTTGATTTTCAAACTCGCATTAATTAAGTAGGTACTGTCATAACTCACATTTTACAGATGGAGAACCAGAGAACCAGAGAGGTTTAGTATTTTGCTCCAGGTCCCACAGTAGGTAAACTGTACATCTTGGATTTGAACTCTAGACACTGATTCCAGAGCTTAATTTCTTAGTCTGTGTCAAATGGATTCCCTCAGCGTATCTCAGCCAGGCATCTCTAAACTGTATGATTAAGGGGTAAAGAGTATAGATTGCTTGTGTGTCCTGGAAACTTGAGTATAAATTAATTCCTTAAATAAATCACATCCTGTTTGCCATTAATTTGCCTTAATTTCAGAATTGGCTTTATCCTGATTTTTGATGGATCCTCAATTTAAATTGAGGCCAATATTTTATTTCTCTGCCCAACTCTAACTTAAGGGAAAAATAGCTAATTATCCCTAAGGTGAATATTTCAATGTAATGGAGAACTAGAGCTTACAGCTTGACTGGAGAGATAAGGTGCTAATATTAATGAAATATTATTTATAATTTGTATTTTTTTCATACAGCAAACACACCAGCAACAACCATTTATTGAGTACTATATGACTAGCATTGTGCTGAGACTTTGCACTCTTATCTTATTTAATTGTTAAAATGATACTGTAAGGTTGATTTTATGTAAATGCCAAAAGCAGTGCTACTATTTTCTGAAACAGTTACAATTTGGGAGAATTATTATATTTGATTCTGGGTGTCACTTTTTAAGAAGGACATTAATAATCAAAAACAGTTAGGTAGCTGAGTGGTAAGAAAATCATGTGATGTCATGAGAGATTCTAGAAACTAATCTTTAACTCAATGAAAGAAGACTTAGTGGATGGAAGAGTTGTCTTTAAGTATTTGGAATAAGAAATATGATCTGAAGAGAAAACTGACTATGGAAAAGGATTACATTTATTCTGTCTTTCTCCAAAGAATGCAGAAGAGAAATTTGCAGAATTGCAGATTTTTACTTTAAAAAAGAAAGTACTGCCCTGACCTGTTTGGCTCAGTGGATAGAGCATTGGCCTGTGGACTCAAGGGTCCCAGGTTCAATTCCGGTCAAGGGCATGTACCTTGGTTGCAGGCACATCCCCAGTTGGGGGTGTGCAGGAGGCAGCTGATCGATGTTTCTCTCTCATTGATGTTTCTAGCTCTCTATCCTTCTCCTTTCCTCTCTGTAAAAAATCAATAAAATATTAAAAAAAAGAAAAAAGAAAGTACTTTCTCACAGAGTTGTTTGAAAAAATTAATAAACTTTCTGTTTAGATGTATTTGGACAGAGACTAGGTCTCTACTTAGATACTTAAGATTAAATGCTTGCATTTGGAAGATTTGGATTATAGGAATTGGCCAGCAAGTGAATTGGTAACTGTACAAATGAAAGACCCTTTAAGTTCTTGGGGGTTTTGTCATAAATTGAGTTCTAAAATCACATTCTTTTTGTAATGTGGATAATTATTATCTCAGTTCTTTTGTACATTAAGTTGGAGATTGTGATCCTATATAATAAAAGCCTAACATGCTAAGTGTCCAGTCGTCCAGTCAACCATTCAATCAAAGCATAATATCCTAATGATATGGTAAGGCCACTCAACTGCTCATTATGACGTTCACTGACCACCAGGGGGCAGGAGTTCCAACTGGTAGGTGAACTTGCTGCTGGGGTCTGGCCAGTGGGAAATGGGTGAGACAGATGGAACACACCCTGGAGCTCTCCTGTACTCCCTCCTTGCCTAGCCAACCTCCTCCATTTCCCACTCTCCCCGGCCCCAGTCATGCACTGGTGGGGTCTCTTGGCCTGGCGTGAGTCCTCTCATAATCCAGGACCCTTTGGGGGATGTCAGAGAGCCGGTTCACAGCAGAATGACTGGTCGCTATGATGCCCACTGACCACCAGGGGGAAGATGCTCAATACAGGAGCTGCCCCCTGGTGGTCAGTGCAGTCCCACAGGAGGAGTGCCACTCAGCCAAAAGCCAGGCTCACAGCTGGTGAGGTGAGTCCAGTGGCGGTGTTGGGAGCCTCTCCCACCTCCGCAGCAGTGCTAAGGATGTCTGACTGACAGCTTAGGCCTACTCCCCGTGGAAAGTGGGCCTTAGCCATCAGTCAGACATCTCCCGAGGGCTCCCAGACTATGAAAGGGCATAGGCCAGGCTGAAGGACCATGCCTCCCGAGTGCATGATTTCATGCGCCAGGCTTCTAGTACAATAATAGAATGTCAGAGCTAAGAAGGATCTTAGAAGTCTTGTAGTCTAACCTCATTTTGCAAATTAAGCTGTCAAGGTAGAGAAAATAAAGACCCAGTTCCACAACTACTCAGGTACCCACCTCAGCTCCAGTGCTTTTTAAAAATATTACAGTTATTAATATGTAGGGGAAACAGACTAAACCACGTGCAGCAGTTTTTCATGTTCTCTAGAGCTAACATTATGAAGCAGTCTTAGTTCATTTTATTCTAATTGGGGCACAATTGAGTCCTTTAAAAATAAAAATCTCATCTGAGCTTGGAGCTCAGTGATTTTCCTAAAGACAAGCTTCGGTTTCTTCAGTTTGTTTAATGTCACAGTGTTTTATGTCCTTGAAAACATAAGCATCTTTACATTAAAGAAGAAAGAATATAGTGGCTCTGATAATTTATTATGCATTCAGCAAATATTTGTTGAGAGTCTTCAATGTGCCAAATGCTTTCCAAGCACAATTGTGGAATTGTTGGCTTTTACTGTGAGTTGGGAAGCTGTTACATAATTTTTTTTTTTTTTTTTTGAGCAGGAGATCTGCTTTTCTTTTTTCCTTTCCTTTCCTTTCTTTTCCTTAACTTCCTTAACTTTCCTTTTATAAGTATCATTAACAATTTAAAAGAATTCCTTGGGCTTTTCAGCCAGGTGTATTCTGCCTTGATTTAGTGATGTACCTTTTGACCAATTGGGCACAGGATTGGAATTAGTGCAGTGAGAGGTTTGATCCTTGTTAGTTACATAAGTGAGTTAACAATAGAACAAGTATAAAGCACTTGAAAATATTCTACCATAAACTGATTTGGAAAAAATCCTACCTTTACAATGGAATCTGACATACGTGGGTCTGAGTCCCACTCTCAATGGTGACCTGATTTGGAGCAGTGCATTCATTCATTCATTCTCTGAGCTTTAATTTTCTTTAGTAATATGGGGTAAAACTTGTTTTGTGAAGCATTTTTGATAATTAAATGATTTCCTATGTTAAATACTCAGCTCAGTGCCTGGTACATTGTAAACATTTAATGAAAGCATAGTTATTATAATGACTATTTAGTCAAGAGAATTTTAAGAATGGATAAAAGTTATTTGAATGATAGATTTGGGGTACTAACTCAGAGCCTGAATTTATTTTTAGTTTAAATTAAATGTCTTAAATGCCTTTGTTTAAAAGTTCTGACAATGAAACAATCCTATTTAATAGACAGAATATGCAAATTGACCATCACTCCGCAACAAAAGATGGCGATGCCTACAGCCAATAAGGAGGGAATATGAAAATTGGTGCAACAAAGATGGCAGCAGCCGGTCCGGGATGCCATGGCGAAAGTGCAAGCATTCTGCCCTACCCCAGCCACTCTGAGCCTCTGGGCAATGCACTCGCGCAGGCGTGGAGTGACCAGGGTGGGGTGGGATGCCTGCTATGAAAGGAGGTGCGGGGGGTGGAGAGAGCTACAGGAGGGTGGTAGGGCTGGAGCAAAGGCGGAAGGCAGTGGCCAGAGGGTCGTGGGTGCCGGAGGGAAGCCAGTGCCAGCAGTTAGGGGAAGGAAGGCCTATTCTTGCACAAATCTTCGTGCATCAGGCCTCTAGTGCTTAAAATAATACCTCTAACTTAACTGTGAAAGAACTGTGAATGTGAATGAATTAATACTTTTTAATAACACTAGCTGTTTTTGTGGTGTCACAATTTGGCAAATTCTAGAACTCTCCTTCACATTCTGCAGATATTACCAGGTTTAGGATCAATTCTGGAAGTTTGGCTATTGATTAAAGCAGTCAGAGGAGGTCTTTCCTCTAGGTCACATTTGACCTCTAGCTAGGGAATTGGTTCACTGGGAAGCATTCTTGGGTTTTAGGGTGCCTGTATGTATGTGTGTGTGTACTATGTTATCCAGCATCTTTGTCCTCCCAGAGAGTAAACACCACACATTATGATTCCATGGACAAAATCAACTCTGTAATGTTATTTTTTTCTTTTATTAAATTTATTGGTATGACATCCTTTATAATAAAAGGGTAATATGCAAATTGACCCTAATGGTGGGACAACTGGTCGCTATGATGTGCACTGACCACCAGGGAGCAGATGTTCAATGCAGAAGCTGCCCCTGGTGGTCACTGTGCTCCCACAGGGGGAGCTCCGCTCAGCCACAAGCTGGGCTGATGGCTGCTAGTGCAGCAGTGGCGGGAGCCTCTACTGTCTCCTCAGCAGTGCTAAAGATGT
The DNA here is from genome assembly GCA_004026665.1 of Murina feae. NCBI lineage: Eukaryota > Metazoa > Chordata > Mammalia > Chiroptera > Vespertilionidae > Murina > Murina feae. The sequence goes on along the minus strand of PVJC01037019.1, from coordinate 5,023 downwards.
CCAACTGCAGCTTAGGCCCACTCCCCAAGGGGACCGGGCCTAAGCCAGTAGGTGGACATCCCCTGAGGGCTCCCAGGCTGCCAGAAGGATGTTTGACTGCCAGCTTAGGTCTGATCCCCCAAGGAGCGCGCCTAAGCCAGCAAATGGACATCCCCCAAGGGATCCCAGACTACGAGAGAGTGCAGGCCAGGCTGAGGAAACCCCCTGAGTGCATGAATTTTCATGTACCAGGCCTCTGGTTGGGTTATAACATTATATAGACAGTAATGTTTTTTGTTTGTGTATTTTAACACCTGGAAATTCAGTCTGACTTTTAGTTCACTATTATATCTATAGTAGTGTCTGGTTAAAAACACTACCAATTTGACTTGCCAGTCTCCATGTGATCCCAGGAGAGAGCGCTGTGTAAACCTGAATTGGACCTCTGCGGAACCTGTCTTTATGGTGCCTTATTTTGCTGTAAGCTTATTCAGCCCAGTTGTGCATCTTATTTTCCAGGGCTTTAGGTGTCATCTAGCTAATTTGATAAATTCATCTGGGAGAGGGTTAGAGGATCCTGTGGACGTTTTGTTGTTGGAGGCGATAGTTTGCTTTCTTTGACAAATCTAAGACCAGTGTGTTAATGTAACCTTTCCGCATTATTTTCAGTTGATCCAGCAGTGACTATACTCATCAAGAGAATTCTAGATCATGGAAAAGCTAGGTGCATGGCAGGTCTCTGGTGAAGATATGGGCTTGTGCAACATTTTTTTGGATTGTGTAATTTTAAAATTTCATTTTGAAACATATGAGTCTGAAATTATTCTAAAGTGCTGTTTGTTTTCATGTACAATTTTATTAAATCATCACAACTACAAAATCTTTCTTAATTTTAAGCTTTTTTTAATTGTGAAAAGGTTGTTAATTAAAGAGATTGGAATATATAGACATAAAGAAGAAAACAAAAATAAACTATTATCCCTCTGCTCAGAGATAAAAACACTGTTAACTTTTTGAAGTATTTCTATTTCATTTCTAATTCTGAGTGTGTGTGTATGTGTGTGTGTTTGTTCATACAGTATACAGTTTTACATGTTATTTTACTTTGCTTAATATTATATTGTAAACATTTTCCTATGTTATTAAAACTAGTTGCAGCCCTGGCTGGATAGCTCAGTTGGTTAGAGTGTCTGATATGCCAAAGTTGCAGATTTGATCTCTGGTCAGGGAACATGCAAGAATCAACTAGTGCATAAATAAATAAGTGGAACAACAAATCTCTCTCAAATCAATTAAACAAAACAAAACTATTTGCAAATATGTTTTCTAAGTGGCCTCTTACTATTTAATCTTAGGGCTTTTCTGTGACTCATTTAACTAAGTTCCCTTTCATTAGATATTTAGGATGTTACTGGTTTTTCATTGTGATATATACACTTTATGTATAAAATCTTTATATAAATTTTTGTCTATATCTCTGATTATTTCCATATAATATTTTCCTTTAAGAGCAGTTGAGAGTCAAAGGTATGAACTTTTTAAGGCCCCCCCAAAACGATATTCTTCTCTGAAAAGTCAGTACCATTTACATTTTACTCCCTTGGTATAGAGTCAGAAAGAAACATTTGTAATTTTAAAGTTATATAGGGTTTGCTTTGTTGTAGCCATTATCTAAGTTGACACCTTTCAAAGGAGATTGAGGAATCACAGAATTAAAATCTTTAGATCTAGATCTAAAAAAGACCTAGTCCCACCTTGATATTTTACAGATGGGGAAATTGAGAACTACAGTAGTTAATTGATTTTCCCAAGATCATATAGTTAGTAATTGGCTGAGCCAGGACTGGTGACTTTCTCCTTGTCTTGCATCTTCTTCATCTTGACCTTGGTGCACTAGAGACCGTTGTCCCCGAGGACTGAATTAGAGGGCAATAGAGCCCATGGCCAAGCCTTTTTTTGCCATGGCATAGCCTCTGCTTGGTATGTAGTACCATTACCCATCATCTGAGCCCATGGCATGCCTGTATTTCTAGCAAAACCCCCTGGGCTTAACCATGATGGGTGTGGCTTGAGTTATGTATCTATCCCTGTGGGCAAGGGCATGGAAAGCCCAAGTCACATGCCTACATTGCATGGCCTTGGGTGGGGATTAGGGAGAAGTTGCCAATTTAAGCCTAACTACATGGAGTAAGAATAGGAGAGAGGTGATTTAAACAACAAAAGAGGTGTTCTTTTATCAGAGTGCTGGGCAAGCAGAAACAGCAGATGTCCATGGCAGATGAGAGGGAGCTGGCCAGAGGAAGCATATGCCATATAGAGGCATAGCAAGCACAAGAGGCCAGGGACAGCCAAGAGCTTAGCAATATAAAGAACTGAAAGAAGGCCAGCGACCTAACCAAGTGAGTAAAAAGGAGTTGGGATCGTGGAGATAGGGAATGGAGAGAAGGAATTGGAAAGGTAAGCTGAAGCCAGGTGAGGCAGGACCCCCAGTAAAAGTAGGGTGCTTGGGTTGTATCCTGTGAAAATGGGAAATCATGATGAGGTTTAGGGAGCCTTTTAAAACGATCACTCTCCATTCCATTGTTCGCACTGCAGAAGGGAAGCAGGGCTATCAATCAGATGTTTGTAGGTAAGAGATGAATGTTTCTTGGACAGAAAAGGTGGCTGTGTGATACAGACAGGTGGAAATATAAATGACCCACATTTTATGTAGATCAACAGAACCTGCTCATTGACGGATGTAAGGAAAGGAAGAATGACAGATTTCTGGCTTGATTCACAAATGGATGGGTTGCTATTATTGAGATTTAGTACTCTTGGACTCTTTTGTGTGTTACGTAGTTCCTTCCACTTAGATTAGGAACTTCTTGATAACAAGGATTATATATCGTCTACTGTTTCTTCACCATGGTTTCTTGCACAGCGCTAGGCAGGCGTGCCATAAGCCCTTGGTTGGACATATATCAGGTGAATGAGTTGATCTTAAACCCCATTCCCAGGTGGGTCTTGATAGGAAGCTTAACGGAATAGAACCAAATCCTGTTTGTTAGGATACTTGTTGCTGGTTTTAAATTTGTTCAAAATTATAGAAATTATTTTGGTTCTTTGCGAAGACCAAAAGGTACTATGAGCTACACTTTATAGAAAATGGATAAGACACAGAGCTAAAGAAATCTGCCCTAGATAATTCAGTGCTAGAGCTGTAACATTTTCTAATCTCATTAAATCATCTGTCCTATTCTTGTTCTTCCAGGTAATTTTTTTTCTGCCCCAATATAATGTTTTCCCCCCCTCATTTGGTGGTGTTCTACATATTAAAAGTAGAACAAAACACAGATAAGATATGCCGTCTTTGATGGTCTCTGTGCCTTTGATGCTGCTTAGATTCTCAGTTCCTTTGCATCTCTTTTTTTCTCCTTTACCAAAAGCTCATTCTGAAGGACTGTGAAAAGAGGCCCAAAACAGAAGAAATCAGTCCAGTGGCCCAGCAACAGCTCCCTGAGGTTATAGGGCAAACTAAACCTCTTCACCGAAAGTGCTTCTAACATGTAAGCACTGTGCCTAGCTCCGTTGCAGGAGGCGCTCACCAATGCTGCTTACACAAACTAGTCCACTGCTTTGTTTTGTTTTATCCATGGCATTGCTATCTCTTGCATGCTTTTTATTCCACCCAAGAGAAATTTTAAATCAGGAGGACTTGAACGGAGGTAGTCTGACAAAAGAAATTGCCTACAGAACCCAAGCGTCCCTTACTGTGCAGGCTGTGCTTATGTAGAATGGGGCCACAGTCCTGTGGTTTGCCTGACCCAGGCTTGCAGTCAATTTTGAGTCCAGGCTCCAGTCCAAATCATTACCTTCTGGGGCAAAAACATGCTTTTTGTTTTGCTATTTCTCCATTTGCTACCGATTTTTAAACCGATGATTAAGAGCATTTCAAAAATCAAAGTTATTTTCTCTACTCTTATTTGCATACTTCTTTAGGACTGTTAGAAGTTTTAGTTCTATTCCTTAAAAGTTTCTAGGGGAAAAATGTCCCAGAACCTTGGGGTCTCTTCCATACCTTCGTATCAGTACTTGTTTTTAACATGCAGTGGTGTCATTGAATATTGTGGAAAAATTGTTTAAGGAAATAGAGCTGTGGAGGGGCTTGGCATGTGGGGGTTGGGTGAACATTTTTGAGTTGAGTAATTAGGCAGCTACAACCATGTGGGGCAGAAGCGATGATTAGACTAATTAGTTAAGCCATTTTGGAAGTGCCAGGTTGACCCAAGGGTAATGGCCTAGAAATGCAGCTCTACATGATTTGTCTGATGGATGAAGAACAGGCTTCACACTTGGGGATTTACTCCTTTTTTAGGATTAGAGATTTATTTGTCTGGTGTTCATCTATTTCAGTTTTATTTCTCTGATAACACAGAGGCGGGTGCATCTTATTTTAGAGTTTGGGGACAATGCTTTCTGCTTCTGTTTCCACCTCTTTCGCCACACTGTTCTGGTGGAGCAGATTGAACAGGACACCTTTGGTCATGTCTTTGCAAAGAACCAGTGTTTTATTTGGTCAGTGAACAGGCATCTTGACAGGTATCTTGCTGGTCATTTTATAAAAATTCTTACATTTGTCACCAACACATCATAATGAAATCATAAAAAAGTAGGCTTAGTTCACAGTGTAGATCCTGTGAAAACACACTTTTCATTTTCTCTGCACTTTACAATGCTTTGCTTATATACATTTAAAGCAATTCAATAACATTTAAAGTTAAATTGGTAAATTTTAATTCAGAAGCTTATGAAATAAAAGGCTGTAGTAGAAAAACATTAAGCAATTTGTACAATGACCAAACTGTTACAGTACCATATCTAAACTAATAAAAGCGAAATATTAAAATTAACCGTTTCTCCGAGACAGGGTAAGCCACGCCCACCAGCCAATCAGAGTGACTGTATGCAAATTAGCCCAGCCAACATGGCGGCCGCCACTCACGGACCTGAGTAAACGTTTAGGCAGCGTCCGTTGCAGCAGGAGCGAGAGGGAAACTGTTTT
>PVJC01037018.1:0-17418 GCA_004026665.1 Murina feae | reverse complement strand
GGCTGGCTGAGCCTCTGCTCACGGCCACGCCCACCAGCCAATCAGAGCGGCTGTATGCAAATTAATCCAGCCAAGATGGAGGCTGGCAGGGTGGCTCTGCACTGGGAGCCTCCGCGGCTGGCACAACTGTGCCAGGTGTGTCAGCTCAGTGGGGGAGGGTCCAGCCTGGGGTCTCCTTGGGGTATCCAGGAGCACCCATCCCAGGTCCACTGCCTGGCCCTGCCCACTGGGGGCCTCCACCAGGCGTGCGGGAGAGTGGGTCCTCTGAGGGGCTTGCAAGAGCAGCCATCCTGGGTCCGCTGCCTGGCTCCGCCCCCGGGGGCTTTCTTGGGGTGTCCAGGAGCAGCTGTCCTGGGTCTGCTGCCTGGCTCCGCCCTGGGGTCCTCCTTGGGGGCATGCAGGATCACCCGTCCAGGGTCCGCTACCTTCATCTGACCCCCGGAAGCCTCCACAGGGCATGCGGGAGCGTCTGCTGCACAGTGTAAAGAATTCGAAGCTAGTCCACTGCCCGGCTCCACCCTGGGTGTGTTTGCTCAGCAGCAGGGCCCCATCGAGGGATCTTGCACCAGTGTCCGCCTCTGGCTCGCCACCTAGCTCTGCGCCAGGTGTGTCCCCTCAGCGGTGGGGGCCCACCAGGCATGTGCAATCATGGGCCCTCCAATGAGAAACGTCCAAGCCTGCACCCACCAGCCCTCCCACCTCCCAGTGCATGACCATGAAGGGGCTGTGGGCAGCCTGAAAATGGCCCTCAGCCGCTCACGCAGGCTGGCCAGGCATGCCAGCAGGTGGACATCTCCCCTGAGGTGTCCCAGACTGCAAGAGGGCACAGGCCGGACTGAGGGACCCCCACCCCCCGAGTGCACAAATTTTTGTGCACCAGGCCCCTAATATATATATATATATATATATATATATATATATATATATATATATATATATATGGAAAACACCACAGAACCAGTAGATACACCAAAAAAATATAAACACCAAACACCCAGCAAAGAGGGTGGGGGCAGAATCTGTAGTGTGAGCTTATATACAGAAGATATGGTTAAGAGTTGGATGAATATGGGGAGGACCTCAGTTCAGTATAGAGGAATTAGAAAGGGGGTGGGTGGATAAGAAGAAAGAGAATGAGAAAAAATATTAATAATAAATTTATTAAAAAATTGATTTCAAAACTAGTATAAAAATAAAAAATAGCAAATAAAATAAAATAGAGTGATGGAAAAATAATGCAAAAAGAAATAAAAAATAAAGCAACAAACAAAAACAGGAAAACAAAGAAAAAAGAGATAACAAAATAATAATTAAAAAATAAAAATAAAAAAGTGAAGTGTCATTCCTTTCGCTGGCTTAAGATCCCAGTCTTCTGTACTGTACTGTTTCTCAGATTCCTGTGGTTCACTCTTTAGGCCAGACTCTTTGGACTCTCAGGGACTATTTAGATATAATATTTTTAATCCTTTATACCATTTGGGGTGGAATCTGGGTGTGGCTGTATTGGTTGCCTGGAGACTGGAAGGAGGTGCTATCTCTTCAGGACAAAATGGCTGCCTAGGTCTGGGGCTCAGTGAAGAAAGGCTCAGGCCACAGAGAGGGGAAAGACTGCACCTCTGTGAGCTCCTCTCCTGCCAGCACAGTGTGGTCTGGTCAGCCCTTCAGGCTGCCCCCTCTAGGTTCAGCCTTTTGTGACTGTGGACCCAGATCTAGGCTCCCCTGCCATCCAGCAGTCCTGTGGACCTTCTTTCCACAGTCAGATGCTGTGCCTGTCCCCACGGATGCGGCTCGGTGCTGTGCAGATCCCCTCTGACCCTCTGGGCTCAGAGGTCTGTCAGACTCTCCTGCTCAGATCCTTGATTTTACCTTTCTCCAGGGATCCTCTGCCCTTCCTGGCTGCAAGCTGTCTCACTTAGCTGGTCTCCTTCACCAACCAATTCAGGTTGGATGTTTTTCGTTTCAGTGGCTCATTCTATTTGCTCCAGGACAAGTCTCAGAACATGTCTGTCTATTATGCTGCCATTTTGTCTCTCCTCTCAAAGCTTCTCAAAGAAGTTTAAGTTTCTTCCAAACACTGTCATTGGTCTGTTATTATAAATCACTATTGCTCCTTTCATTGTGGCTACACTTTAGAAATAGATGCTGCAGAGATAAAACACCACCTGGGGTATTTCTCCCTTAAAGCAGGACAGTAATTGTAACAGGCTTGGTACTTTTGTGGGTTTATTTTAAACATTCCTAAAAAAGTAGGGTTTGTAATTTTCCTTCAGATTACAAGCTGACATTTAAAAAAAAGTAGCAGGGAATGTAGCACTTCTGCGTGATGGCAGCTGATAATTATCATAGTGTGAGTGGGGCTAGATATAACCCAGACATTTTAAGAAACATGGCTGATTACAGAGCTTTAAGAGTAACTCAATTCGGGAATTTTGCTTTGTTAGTCAAATTGAACTGTCTTACTTAAGCAATTTCATCTCACTTCTTTCTTTTATTTTGCAACCAAAAGCCACCTTCTCATCTTCAATTGCAAGGCTGTTCCCAGGAAGAACAACATACAAAACTGAAAAGTGAAATACAGGAAATCTTCTAAGCGTATCAGTATGAAATGGATTCTCATCATGTGCAATGTCTATGGGAAGGCACACTGTGTGATAGCATTTCATCATTTAAGAGGGTTACACTTCTTTTTTCCTGAAAAAGTAAAGAAATAATTTTGTGGCTAATGTCAGGATAAGTAAATGTCACACTGTCTGAGCTTGGTAGTATGTACACCCAGGGAACTTAGAGAGAACTATTAATCCAACTATGTGAGAAGTGAGAGAAGATGGTGCCTTATAAGGAAATGGGAAGACTTCAAACATATTTTTTTAATATATTTTATTGATTTTTTACAGAGAGGAAAGGAGAGGGACAGAGAAGTTAGAAACATTGATAGGAGAGAAACATCAATCAGCTGCCTCTTGCACACCCACTACTGGGGATATGCCCGCAACCCAGGTACCTGCCCTTGACCAGAATTGAACCTGAGACTTTTCAGTCCCCAGGCCAAGCTCTATCCACTGAGCCAAACCGGCTAGGGCCAAACATATTTTTAAATACAGTTAATAGACAATCATCATTTTTATTTTAAATTAATTATACACTTTAGTTGCTCAGTTTTGATTACTGGCACACACACAAAAAATATGTGTGGTCTGATAGTAGAAGATTCAAATTCACAAGAATGAGAATGTAGTAACTGCTATTGCAATGAAAAAGTATTGTCCAATAGTCATATTTCATATAATTCATGAGTTATGATTTGTCTAAATAAATACCCATTTCTAAGAGTTTATCCCAATAAATACCCCAAACCTCTCCTTCTGAAAGTGGGGGCTGAAAATACTTGCAATTAGGGAAAGATGAAGGTTATTTAAAGTCCAAGGCCCTCTTAAAGGAAAGTACATAACTATGAATATAAAATTAGATCAATGACCTTGCAAAGAGCCTTAAGGGGTGCTGAAGTTGAACTTCATTAGTTTCACAGTAAATCCATTTCTACTTGAGAAATAATAAAGTTTATACAAGACTGAGTTGAAAACATATTTACATGAACCAGTGTTCCTTCAGAGGTCATCATGGTATTTAAGGCAGTTACGTTTGCCTTTACTGGTCACTTTCCTCCAATTACAATCTTTCATGTTGCCATGTCTGTCTTCATTAATTTTTACCCTATCTCATATCAAACACATGCAGAGATATGATTCCACTTTGTACCACTTTGTTCACTGCTTATTCAAGCTTACTTTATATTGTTTATTATTACCACAGCATTAAATTAGTGTTTTGGGCTGAATTGTCCACCTTTAACCCTCAAAACTTCAGAATGTGACTGTATTTGGAGATATAACTTTTAAAGGAGTGATTAAGTTTAAATGAGGCTTTTAGGTGAACCCTAATCCAATTTGGGTGGTGAACTTATAAGAGGTAATTTGGTTACATAAAAGAGACACCAGGAGTACACATGCATAGAAGGTTGACCATGTGAGAAGGCAATAAGAGGGTGGTCATATGCAAGTCAAAAGCAGAGACCTCACAGGGACCCACCTTGTCAGCACTTTGATCTGAATGACCATCTGGACCATCTGGGACCACGTTATGACACCCAGTGGCTCCAGGCCAGCCAAGGCAGGTACGATGTGATTGGTCAGGGGCCTGGCCATCTCCCCATGATTGCCCTGCAGAGGGAGGCCCAGGCCACCAGCTAGCAGGGTGGTCAGTTGGGGAGCTCCATGTTTACGCTGCAGAGGGAAGCCCAGGCCACCGACTACTGGCAGTGGTGGGTGGGCAGGGCCTCCCTCTGTGAGGGAAGCCTGGGTCCCAGGTGCCGGAGGGAAGCCAGTGCCAGAAGCTGGGTGAAGGAAGCTGGGTGATGCCCTACTCTTGCACGAATTTTGTGCATTGGGCCTTTAGTATACAATAATGAACAATACCAACATTGTCTCTGTCCACATAGAACTTATGCTTTAATTGTTATAGTTAGCAAGTAAGTTGCATTTAATTTCCCATTGATTAATGACATTTCTTTTTACTGTGTCTCAGTTATGCTGCTCTTTACTTTCTATAGTGCTTATTTCCATAAATGTTTATACAAATATTGTATACATCTAATAAAATCCTTTTTGAAAGAATGGCTCAAGTTTTCCATAAAATTATAAAACATTCCAAATTCAAGGCTCCCATGACCCATACTTCAATGCTCTAGGTATCATAACACAAATCTGAAAATAAATCTGAAAATTATCTTCAAATAAACACATATTTCCTAATTAGTCAAAACACAATTAAATATAGAAATCTATGTATATTTTCCTCTGTGTTGGAAGGAGTCTACCGAGATAATTCTCTAAAAGCACAAGAACAGTTCTAATACCTACAGGTTTCTATTGATCAATACTTGATTATGCATGCTCTTTCTATTGACACCAAGTCAAGTGAAATGTTGACTTGCTTGGATTCTACACATATATGTCAAGGACACCTATACTTCTCATGACTTCCTTGCCTACCTAGCAACTAAGATTAAGTTGTCTGACTTTGGTGAACCAGTCATAGTTCTTGATGTACACACACATAAAATCATTGTCTAGAAGGAAAACAGAAAGAGGAAAATGTCTAATTTCAAGGCACTTTATATTTTCTGGGTTGATTCTATAGATTTTTATCCAAGGAGTAAACTTTTAAAAGAGTTGCTGGAGGTGAAAATGTATGAAGGCAAAGATCTACAGAAGCTGCCCTTTATCTAACCACATCACCTCTCAGAAGCCGTGACTCTTGTGAACTGGATAAAATGGGATGAGTGACATAATAGACTTAAAGGTATAAAAACTAGACATCTGAAGAGGCTTTCTTGTTTTAAGGATATACCCAACCTACTTTTAAAATATTTCTTTAATGGGGAGTTTAAAGGAAGTTCCTTCCTATTATGAGGTCAATGATGCCCTAGTTAAATCATCTCTTTGTCATTTAAGACGGATTTAAAGGAAATATTGTGATATTGTCTCTAAAGGGAAGCTTTTTTTTATTTGGCTGGCAAATAAATTGGATATTTAAAGAAGACCATCTCACTGCTTGGAAATGTCATCTACTTATAATTTCTTATTAGAGGCTTAACTAACAGGTAAAAATGCTACCATGATGCACATAAATACTACTGGCAAAGCTTTTATGGCTACATTTTAGGAACTCCCAGAGGATTTGTAAATCTGCATCGCTTGAAGGTCCCTGCTTTGTGGGGGAAGAAGTGATGGGGAAGATGAGATCATTACCCACTTCTGTCCCAGCTTAAAATTATGAAAAGACTAACTAGAAAGTACTTTTCCTCACCATACGTCTGCTATACTCAGTTTTTAAAAATATTTTTATTGATTTCAGGTAGGAAGGGAGAGGGATAGAGAGACAGAAACATCAATGATGAGAGAGAATCATTGATTGGCTGCTTCCTGCACGCCCCCAACTGGGGATTGAGCCTGCAGCCTGGGCATGTGCCCTTGACTGGAATCAAACCCAGGACCCTTCAGTCCTCAGTCCAAGGATCTCTCCACTGAGCCAAACCAGCTAGGGCTGCTATACTCAGTTTTATCACCCTTATTAGATACATAAATGTCCTTATAAAGGAATTTTGAAATAATCATTGTTTTACCATATATGTTTGGTGCAATATACCTTTCTTTATATACTCAAGAGGATAAAATTTTTAATTTGGTTTCAAATATTTCCATGCTGGTCAAGTATAGATTAAAGATGTGCAAAAATAGAATCACTTCAAGGTTCTTTGGTCTCTCAGTTTTTAATGTTTCTTCATCAGATATTGTCTATGGAGGTGGGACCTTGGACTCTACATTTCACTTGGGCTACTTGTCGTGTGATATGATTATGACCAAGCCACTGGACTCAGAACCATAGTCTCCTTATGTGCATAGCAAGAGGGTTGTACTTCTATGTTCCTTAAGCTCTTTCATTTCTACAAGTGTACGACTGTCTTTGAGAGGTTACCAAGATACACAATTCTATACTGTGTGTGATTCTATTTCTCCTTCAGCACAACTAAGCACCACCCCAGTTGCACTGTATTCTTCTCTAGTGGTTTCAAAGGGTATAACCAGTTTCATTATGTCCCATATATCTTTGCTGAAAGAGATTAGACTCAAGAGAACATAGTCTTTGGCTCAAGCCATTTACTGAATTAGTGTAATGAAATGTAAAAGAACTAGCTTGCACTCAGGGACAGTTTTATTTCTCTACCTGTGGAGAAACAGAAATTCATTCAACATTTGGTCAGACTTAATCACATCTTAAATCTATCTCTTGAGGGTGGGAATGGGAGTTGGACTATTTGGTTCTAATGCGTCTGTTTAATTCTACTTGTCTTTATAAAAAAAATTGAATATGTTTTTTTGTGTGAGAACATTTGAATATTGCACTTGAGATGGTTATGTCCCTCTGTTTATGCATTTTGTACCATTTCTAGGCATTGAAATATATTACTAAAAAAGCACAACAAAGATTTTTTTCTTGGAGCTTAAATTCTAGCAAGGAAATAGAGGAGACTGACAATTAACAATAAACAATAAAAATTAAATAATGTGGTACATAATTCTATATTACATGTAATTTAGTATGTGATAAATACAATGGGGAAGGGAGAAAAAAGATAAAGTAGAAGAGAGTTAAAGGAATTAGTATGTTGGGAGAGGTGGTTTATAATGTTAAATAGGCTTTTCAGGGAGGTTACATAGAGGGGACATTTGATCTTGAAGTAAGTGAGGGCGCGGACTATGTTGATATTTAGAGAAAAAGTATTCCAAAGGGAACAGCAAATACAAAAAGTCTAAAGTTTCACAGTGCCTGGAGTGTTAAAATATATCAAGGAGGCTAGTGTGACTGCAGCAGAATGAACAAAGAAGCAGCCAGGGGCAGATCACAATTTTCCATTTGCTTCTCCAGATCGGTCCTTATCTCCTCTCCTTATCTTTCAGTTGGAGTCACTGAGAGGCTGATATGTATGGACGACATCAACAAGCTTCTTTGCTCACCAGCTTCCAGAGAGGTTTAGCCAACAGGAGTTATAGAAGAGAGACCCAAAGGCAAGAGAGCAGCGAGGTCAGGACATTTATCCCCCTGGCTTCCTTCCTGCTGGGTTTCTGCTTATTGACTTTATCTTTTTATCAAAGGCCACTGCTCCTGTCAGGCACCCCTGAATACAAAGGTCCTCCACTGGGCTCATGTAACTGGTGACTACTTCCTCCTCTTGTCTCAGTAGCACTAGGGATGGCAATAGCTTTCTACTATAGTGGCCTCAGGGTAGTGCACCGTCTGATTTTTTTAACCCCCAACCTCATTTTGCAAAAAGTCCCTTTACTAAACTCCCCTCAATTACCAGTTTAATTTTGCCACCATTTTCCTTCCAGGTCCCTAACCAATAAAGGTGTTGTAGACCATTATAAGACCCTTCATTTATTCTGAGAGAGATTCAGGAGATGCAGAAGACTGACTCGTGTTTTAAAAGAATCAGTTGAGCCCCTGTGTTGAAAAATCTGTAAGAGGGCAAGATGGAAGCAAGGAAAGAAGTTAGGAGGTTACTGCTGCAATCCAAGTGAGATCCATTCTATTTGTACCCTGCTAGATAGACCAGTTTTTCTAATCAATAACCTGTCAATCTAAAATGCATCTCAATAACCCTTTATAGAAAAAACCATAAACTTTTACCATGGCCTAAAGACCTATATAGCTTGTAAAAAACAATCTCTTCACAGCAATTCTGGTTCTGTTGAAACAAATCCTGGATATTACTAGTAGGATAATTCATGCTTATAAATAGAATTTTTAAAATCAAACTAAGTACCCAACGCTTATTAAATATTATTCCATTTTTCTTCATAGGTCATTTGCTCTCTGCTTCACAAATAAAATGTATTTTAAAATGCATTTTTTAGTGTCATAAATTTTTTTTATTGTGCATGAATACTTAGTATGAGACCTAACCTTTTAACAAATTTTTAGGTATAAAATACATTATTACTAAACATAGGTATAATGGTGTACAGAAGATCTCTAGGCCTTACTCATTTTGCTTGACTGAAAATTTATGCCCATTTTCTTTGTTAAGGCTGTACAGTATTCCATGACATGCACATGCCACATTTTCTCTATCCATTCATCTGTCAATGGATATTTAGTTTGTTGTTTCTACAAGTTGCCTATTGTGTATATTCATGGAACCAACATAGGAGTGCTAATTTATTTTTTTCAACATTATTTTTGAATTCCTGCTACATTTTTTTTCTAGATAAATATCTCAAAGTTAAAAAGGATGGGATGGCAGTGGGATGGTGATAGAAAATATTAATTGAATATATACCAAATTCAAACTGACAAGGGCTGTGATAGATACAGGAGTGTTGAACGATCATAACAGGGAAACATGATCTAGTTTGGGGTGAGTTCCATGGAAAAATTTTCTTACAAAGGAACAGAAGTATGTTCTACCTATAATAGTACCATCATTTTCACCAAGAATAGGAGTTTTCTCATACCTGACAAAGTCAGATTTCTCTTAGGTATCCTTTGACTTTGAACACAAACAGAGGCTGCTTACTAGTTTGCTTAAAGCAATGGAAGTAGAATATCATCTGCCTGATCATGGCTGAGTTGTGGCGTGTGGTTAGACTTATGTTAGAGCCACTCTTACAGACTCTCTGTGTAATTATGTATGTGACTTATTTTCCCCAAATAAATGTGTTGGGTTCTGAGAGAAGGGGATGGAATTCCCATATACTGAGCACAGACGCTGCTCCGTGCACTGTTCCAGGAATTTAAGTGCATTCACTTTTTCTCTTTTCTAACAGCCCACATGGAATCTAGTCTGTCAGCACTACCATGAAAAATATACCACTAATCTGACAACCTCTGCTGTTTTCTCTTTAATTTAACCTACCAGATCTCAAATATAGGCTTGTGGAACAGTTTTCTGACTGGTCTTCCTGTTTCTACTCATGTGTCCCCATAATCAGTTCTCCACATGGTGACCAGAGTGAGGTTACAAAGTTAATCAGAGCATGTGACTCTTTTATTCAAAGTGCTTCAGAATTTTCCCTTTGCCTCGCCAAGAAAATGGGAAGCCTGTACACTGAAGATAAGGTCCTGGATGATCTGTCCTTTGACTTTCTTCCCATCTCCTGTTGCCCTCAGTCTCTCTCACTGCAATCTGGCCTATTGCCATTTTTGGTACATTCCAATATGTTCCTGCCTTGGAGTCTTCACACTTGCTGTAGCTTCTGCCTAAGCCACATGTCCTCTTCACGCAGATGACTGCATAGCTTGTTTCTTCTTCTTGTTCAGATGTCTCCTCCTCATCTCAGAGAAGCTTTGCTGATCAACTGATTCACAATGCCAAGGTCTCCTCTCATTGCCTGACCCTTGCTCTTGGCCCCTTTGCTCAACTTGATTTTTCTTCATAGCTCTTATCACCTTCAATAAAATGTGTTTGTTTATTTGCATATTTTCCAGAATAGAAATCCCAGAGGACAGAGATTTTTTTTTTTTAGATTGCTCCATATTCTCAGAACCAAACGTGGTGCCTGGTACATAATATTATCTATGTATATATTGTTTTTGTTATTAATCCTCACCTGTGGATATTTTTCTATTGACTTTTAAGAAGAGTGGAAGAGAGAGGGAAAGACAGAGAAAAATATCAATGTGAGCAAAACACATCCATTGGCTGCCTTCTTCATGAGCCCACACCAGCGCCTGGTCTGGGGAGGAGCCTATAACCAAGGTACGTGCCATTAATCTAAATTGACCCAGGACCCTTAGGTCCACAAGCTGATGCTCTATCCACTTAGCAAAACTGGCTAGGACTACAAATATTTTTAGAATAACTGACTGACTGAATGATCTCATTCAAAACTCTTTGCGTGTGATGATCTTCAAAGGCGAGTACCAGAAGTCCAGAACCACACTCTTGTACTGTTTAGTGTCTTGAACTGCCTTGAATATAAGTAGAAATTTAGAAAATATTTCTTAAAAATAAACAAATACAATCATAAACAATAAACTGTTCAAATTGCTGTTGAGAGGCAATACAATTTTGCAAGTGCATAGTCTTTGTGGTTTGATTTGGCTGTATGAATATTATATTG
Source organism: Murina feae (assembly GCA_004026665.1). NCBI lineage: Eukaryota > Metazoa > Chordata > Mammalia > Chiroptera > Vespertilionidae > Murina > Murina feae. The sequence goes on along the minus strand of PVJC01037018.1, from coordinate 6,736 downwards.
GCCATTTGCTTTGTCAGATTGAACAACTCACTTAACACCTCCGAGATGGGTTTTCTGACCTGAAAAATGAGGTTAATAATAGGAGTAGCCTCATGGGAATTAAATAAGAGGAGGAATGTTCTCAGCACAGGTCTGCATCTGTTGTCAATAAAGTAATCCTCCAGCTTGGGTGAAGTGACCTCCTCTGCTCCTTGGTTTCTCTGGGGCAAAGCAGTTAATCTCAGTCAGTATTTTCTGTTTGTCTGCTCCTCTATTAGGTTTTAAGCCTTTGGAGGGCAAGGACTTAATTTTATTAATCTTTAAATTCCCTGAACACTGAAGGTCCTCAAAGAATCTGTTTTGAATCAAATAGGAATTAATTTGAGATGACAGCCCTTATTCCAGAAAAAGAAGGGCACTGAGATATTGACCAGTGTCAATATTAATAACTATTGATGAGGCACAGGCACCTACCTATACTCATGTCTGTGAAAGTTATGAGCAAAAGCCATTTTGGACAAGCTGTAAGCTTGGGTCAGAGGCATGGAGGAACAGTAGGATGAATGATAGAGGGGAGAGCTGAGCTGGCTGGCAGAGCACTTCCCTCCATGCAGACCTTGTTCCCTTCCCGGCTGCTACTGGCTTTTCCCAAAGCCGGCTTCCTAAACGCTCCAGTTGGATCTCTTTTATCAGTTGCTAGGTACTGCCAGTTGTGTCAGGTGAAGTAGTGGAAATTTATATTCAACTTATAAATAGTTGAAGAGCCTGCCTTAGTGCAATGTGAAACGAGCAAACATTCCATTTCTCCTGGGAGGGATCAAGATCCAGTGAACGATGCTGTCATGTCAGCTGTGTCAGGGCCCCTGTTCATGAGGCCACACAGCTATAAGTTATTCATGGGAGCATAACAAATAAAGACTTAGCTGTAGCGAATAATGAGCACTCTTCTCCTGAAGGTTGCTCTGCAGCTAGAAGCTGAGGTCTGCTGTGTCACCCTGTCAGAAGCAGAAATGGACCTCACATACTTCAGGGGTAGTGTACTTTGCAAATACAAAAAATATTGCACCGATCAACTCAAGGAAGCTCCAGGGACCTTTATGATCTTTTTGGCGACATGGGATGAGGGTATAGTCTTCTTCTTCCAGGGGAAGCAGAGAAAATATTTTTAGTTATATTCATGTTTCTATCCTGGATAGATATTAGGGGTGTGTGTGTGTGTGTGTGTGTGTGTGTGTGTGTGTGGTGAGGGTGGGGGGGGTTCTTCCTAATATATTTGGCTCATATATTCAAATATTTATACTCTGGTGCCTATAATTAAAAGTTCTGAGAGAAGAAAATTTTCTTCAGAGTGCTATTTAGTTCTTTTATATTATTTAAAGAGGATATTATTTCAGAGGGTAAATGAAGGTCAATAGGAAGAAGGACTTTCTCTTCTTGTTTTTTGGCTTGAAGGAGCTCCGAAGTCTTCATAGTGAATAGTAAAAAAAAAGGATTGGATTTGGAATCAGATATAAGTTACAATACTAGATTCCCTGAGGCCACAGGCATGTTACATAACTTCTCTGAGTGATATAATGAGGGATACTAAAACTTGGAAAGCTTTCACTAAATGGCATAGCATGTTCAAAGCATCAAGCACTATCCCTTTGTACATTAGGTGTTCAACAAATTTCTTTTCCAGCTTTTCTCAGAAATTAAATTACCTTTCTCATTATCTACTTTTTTTTTAAAGAAGAGAGAGAAAGAAACATTGATCAGTTGTCTCCCACATGCACTTCAACCAGGAACTGCAATTTAGGCATGTGCCCTGACCAGGAATCGAACCCACAACCCTTCCTTGTTTGGCATGATGTTCCAACCAACTAAGCCACCTGGCCTGGGCTAATTTTCTTTTTATTTGAATGTTATTATCTGTTTTCTGTTACCCTTCAGATAACACCCACCACTCTGAGGATGAACTTCACACTCCAGCATAGCCCTTCTTAGATCTCTTGTGTCCTGTTGTTCCCATCAGCCACTGGCCACATTTACTACTTTTTGGCCCGATCTTCTCCATGACATCTGACTAACTTATTCTTGAAAATGTACCTTGGCTGTCATTTGTCCGTGTGCTTTTTCTGACTCCCAGAGGCACCTGTCATATCATCTTCCTAGACTGTGTTGGCTTTCAACTAGACTTGCAGTTTCAGGCACCCACCATAGTGACTAGCACATAGTGAGTGATCAATGAAGGCATCGAATGAACAGACAAATGAGAGACTGAAGGTGAACAAGGGATTTCCTAATTTGAAGATAGTTAAAAATAGAGGTTTTATTTTCAGTGACTAAAGTACGTCTAGACCAATAATTAAGGTTTTACTTCTTTTTGGTAAAGAAAGTTGTTAGTTTGTGGAGAATTCTGTGTTATTGTGGGTCAGTATATAGGCACTGGACCCTGATGGGGTAGGTTCAAATCCCTTCTCTGTCACTGATTACTGTGTGATCTTGCATTAGTTATTCAACCTCCCTGCAGCTTAGTTTTCTCACCTGTAGAGTGAGGATAATAATAATTCCTATTTAAGGAGATGTTATAAAAATTAAATCAGATTTTGCATGCAATGAACTTATAACACCTGCAATGAGCTTATACCAGCACATGGTACATGGTAAACATTAAATATTTAAGAAATGAAATAAAGCACTCACAATTAAGTGCAAAGGATCAGATGTGGACTCAGAATAGGGCAGGGTGCCAATAGACAAGATGCATTATTAGATTGAAAGCATCTTCTTACCCTTCAAAAACTGACAAAACAGAAGGATTAATGTCTCTATAAAAAGTAATATCACTGCAACTGCTCCTCCTTCTCCCCTCCTCTGTAGAGTGGGTGAGTTTAGTGACAGACTTTAGAAGGAGCTAGAAATATCAGCTTAAAAATGCTTGGCAACCGCTTTAGAATGATTATCTGACTTTGGAGGAAAGGGAGAATACTGAGGTATTCCTTTTACCCAAATTTAGAAATGTCATGGAGACATAATGAATCATCTTCCAGAGGCTTTAAAAACATTTTTCTCATACTGAGTATTGCCTATTGCCTTCCATTACCATCAGTTGTGAACCTCAGGATAAGCATCAAAACCCCAAGGAAGCTACCCAGTTTTGTGAATGACGGGATCTGCTTCAGGCTTAATTCCCTTACCACACTTGGATGGACAATGTATTTGGCTTTTCAATCTCTTTTCTACTCTATAAATAGTCTAAGTCAATCAGGGCAAGCCCATCCCTCTTATCAAACACGAGCTCAGACATGGGTCAGTGCAATACAAGGAAAGCAATTTGGGAGGAAAACCCCAGTCTTTCCTGCTGGAAGTGAAAAAGGAAGCATGTTACTCTGAATCTTGCTGGAAACCACTTCCAGGCAAGACAGCTAGCCTTAGGATGAACCAGTACTGTGACTGGCAGCTTGGAGGGCTGGGAAGTAGGGCATCCATGATGCCATGGTTGAGCCCAGTGACCAGCCCTAACTCGGTACTTCCTCTTTTGCATTACACTAAGTGTCCTTACCATTAAGCTGGTTCAGCTTGGATTTCAGCTATTTGCATTCAAAAAATGTTTTAATCAAATGCACTCATAATGCTTCTTCTGCACTGTCTTGTAAAGCAGTTATTTGTGTCCATGTGGGTGTCCTTATTAGATTGTGCATAACTTGAGGGCAGCTGCCATGACCCATTCATCTTTTATTTCCCTATTTTTTGATATATAACAATGTTGAAACAAATAGGTCCCAATAGCGTTTGGTCCCATTTAACAGCAATGAAGCCCCTATTTAAAAATAAAATGCTATTTTGATCTGTAATCATAAAAGCCAATGCTTGGTAGAAGTGAAAAAAAGCATGATCTTTCAGTATCTTTTTTTATGTTGCTCATGCAATAGTTGGAAATAATAAATCTTATTACAAATTAAACCATTGAATTATGTTTTCATAACACGCAACCAAGTACGCTCCCCTTAGCTTTCCCTCTATCAGAACTAATTTCAGGCAGTCTGTTTATAGAGGGAAGATGAATTTTATTGGTGACAAATGCACTCCTGCATTAACAAATTAAGTGTGTTCTCAAAGGAGAAAAAACAAACTCAGGGAAAATTGGGTTGTCTGAAAATTGAAGTCTATAAAAAGGACTTCTTTCCTCAGGGACATTCAGTATTTTTTATAATCACATAGAAAGAAAAACATATGCCTCTTGAGTATAACATTAAAATAAATTAATTTTGCTGTCTTATTCATAATGGCTAACGGCAAACTGGAAATGTTTATTTCTAGACTTCACTTGCTCACAAAATCAGGTTTTCTATGACTTTCATCTCACTAAAGATAAATAGTTGTGTCAACTTATAGGAGATAAAAAAAAGGTTTTTGTTCCTCTATTTTTAGCTTCTTATTAATAGATGAGTGGTCATGAGGAATAATAGGACCTTAAAGCCTCAAGATCTTGACTTCATGTCAATGGAACATCTACTTTTTTATGCTGTTCTTGGGATGTAAACTGTCTTCTACTCCTTAGAAATATACTGCCTTGTGATTAGACCCTGAAGTTCTCTTTTGTCAGCCTAACTTGTGGTTAGTTTTTACCTGTTTTCTCCTAACATATATAGTACTACGTTTTTCCTTCATCTGTTCTTCCATCATTATCCTCTGTCTGTATACCCATTCTTCTGAATACTAGAAAATTCAGTCATGTGTCTATTTTTGGCATTCTCCAAGTTTAGTGTGGAGAGGCACCAATCCACCACAGACATAAGTTACCACATATACAGTATCTTTTGATGAAATGAGAGCCTCATTATTTTTTACTTCAGGGTATTATAATTTTAAATATTTGGTTTTCATGACCTTTAAAATATGAAGAAGAATGAATGACCTGTGGGATTGATAAGAAGTCACTGAGAGATCTTGAAACATAGCAGTATTTCCTGCAATTCACCAGTTGAAAATCTTATTGTGTAGAGAAATGTTGTAGTCATTGATGAGAACCTTAATATTTCATTGCAAAAGAAATAAGCTTTTGTAAATAAACAGTTGCCATGTGACCACAGTATATTTGTACAAGTCTGGGAACATTTTGAAGGTCTAAAAATGTGACTATTACTTTTGTTCTCCTTTTGATTTTTTTCTAAAGTTTTTAACAGTGATGGCATTTAAGAAGCAATACTACCCAAGCCTGTTTTATAAATAGCTGCGGGCCCACTAACCCAGGGTAAATAATTCATTGTAATAGGTTGATTGCTGAATACAGGGTTTAAAAAAAAATGTACTGAACTGCATTGGACTTATTTGAAGGCATAGTTCTTATTTGCAAAGCAGAGTTAAAACTGAGCAAAATAAGAATAAGCCTTACAGGAGACTGGGGACAAAATACTAAACTGAGCTTCCTTTTGGGAATGAATCTCTCTAATATCTTGTCAGCTAGACACTGGCTGAGATGCAGCCCAAATGATGGATTTCTTGGTCTTGTCCTATCATGGAGCAGAGGGAAGTGGCCAAATGTGGAAGATAGGAATGAAGGAAAGACGCTGGTATCTGCAGGAATACCTAAGCAAGTGCAGGGGGATACGCCAACTAACTCAAAATAATTCTTCACGTTACAAGGGTAAGCTATTCTTTAATAAAAATGCTAATGTGTTTCTTGAAGCCATTTTTTGACTTCAGGTTAAATTTTAAGTCAAAATTAAGAAAACAATGGGTTGTCTTTTCACAATATATTTCTTCCCCCTAACCTATTCTTGCTAGTTTTAAACATGCTTAATCATTTGACAAGACTACATAAATGATAGTCTGTTTGTATTAAACACTATTACAATTGATTTTCCCATGTATGATTAGGTATAATCATTGCTGCCAGAATGTAAAATGACACATCAACTTATAAGAAGAGGTAACAGCAGCTGCATGCAAGGAAAGGCATACAAAACACCTGAAACTTATCATTACATCTCTCTCCCCACCCCTTGTATTTGTATCAGGATGCATCTTAGGTAGCATAGACTCCAAGTAGTCATTAAATATCACATGAATATTCTACTAGGATTTACTACAAATGCATAGGTCTTCCATGGGTGCATGCATTTTCAATTTGGAAAAAGCTTAACCTGGACTCTAATCCTACTTTTCCCCTGATTTTAAAAAAGCCTTTCTAGAGGCCCATAAGTTAATCATTATACTATCTAGTAATAGAATCCAAAATTTTTCAGATTATTAAGTCTAAAACCATGATACAGATTTTAATATTATGAGTATTTGATTACACCTGACAGAGACCACATTTTAAGAATGTAGTGATGTCTATATATATATGGACATCCCTATATATATATATTGCTCATTTGGCCTGCAATTATAATTATAATTTATTGTATTGGCTATTGTCATTGAACCCTTTGTTGCTGAAGTCATGCTGTTCTTGATGCCCTTTCCATAGAATGATAGCATTACAAGTCTTGAAAAGATCTTATAAGTCAACTTGTACACTCTTTTTATTTATTTATTTATTTATTTATTTATTTATTTATTTTAAAGTAATCTTTTTTTTTTATTTCATTGCTTAAAGTATTACAACAAGTGATAGATAAGTATTACAACAGATGATAGATAGATCTCCATTTTTTCCCCTTGCCCTTCCCCCCCTCCTCCCTAACCCCCAGTTTCCCGTGTCCACTGATTATTCTCCTATGCATGCATGCAAGTCTTTCAGTTGATCTCCCAACTCCCCCCCAACCAT
>PVJC01037017.1:0-17424 GCA_004026665.1 Murina feae | reverse complement strand
TATAGCCTTCAGAGCCTAAACTTTCCACTTAAACATATCTGAGTTCCAATCTTAAATATTCTGTGAACCAGCAATGTAAGACTGACCAAGTTGTATAAACTCTGAACCTTGGCTATATCCACTACAGAATGAAGGTAATGCTTCCTTCATATGTTTACAAAGATAATATATGTACCACACCTGGTAAGTACGCAACAAGTAATGGTGATGGTAGTGAATGGTGTTGGTGGTGTTAATGCTGGTGGTGATGTTAGCACATTGAACTGCAACTCCTTAAAGACAAGGATTATCTTTAATTTATATTTGAATCTCCAGCATCATAGTACCTGATACATAGCAGAAAGTAAGCAGGTGTTTCTTAGTAGTATAATCACTTGCCAACTACTAGATATTAACAGCCAAGGGAAATAGAAAAAGAAGAGACTAGCATGAACTAGAATTATCAAGGGAAACTTTACTGAGGACAGAAATAATACAAAGGGTATATTTCTGTCATTGCCAGAGAACAAAACAGAAGTGACTGAGTTACTGAAGATGAAAGAAGCATAACGTGCAGTCTGTGATGGGGCGGGGAAGAGTAAATGTCTTCCTTTGAAGCATTAGCAGGGGACATAATTACTTTGTAATTACTAACATTTTACTGTTCAGCACCAGGCCTACATATTAATAACAAAGATAATAATCCAAGCCTTGCTCCCTTTGAAAGCCTCATGTTATGTCAAAATCATACCAGAAAATATCTCATTTAAACAAACTGTATGCCATAATAAGAAAAACATGAGCTTCATAGGGTGGCAAATCTAGGTTTTAATTTTAGTTTTGCCATTCAACTACTTTTATTGTCTTGGAAAAATCATTTACCTCCTTGAGCTTCAGTTTTCTCTTCTGTAAAATAGGAACAATAATGTTTGTTCCATAGGGCTGATGTGGGGTTGCATGATATTCTTGTAAGGTATCCAGTGCAGTGCCTGGTGTGTAGTAGGTATTCAATAAACATGCGTATTGCTGTTATTTTTAACTAGAGGCCCAGTGCACAAATTCGTGGGATCTGGCTGGCCTGCCCCAAAAGGGGCTGATCAGGCTGGGCCAGTGGGGAGGGACAGGGGGAGGAGACGTGGGAAGGTGGCTGGCCCCACCCCTGATCAGGAGGGGAGGGTGACAATTGGGGACAGGGTTGGGTAGGGGGAGTGGCTGAGGGAAGGTGGCCAGCTGGCCCTGACCCCTGGTCAAACTCCCAGTCAAGGGGACAATTTGCATATTAGCCTTTTATTATATAGGACTAGAGGCCCGGTGCACAAAAATTTGTGCACTCAGGGTGGGGGCAGTCCATCAGCCCAGGCTGTGCCCTCTCGCAGTCTGGGACCCTTGGGGGATGTCCACCTGCTGACTTAGGCCCATTCCCTGGGGGATCAGGCCTAAGCTGGCAGTCAGACATCTTTCTGGCAGCCTGGGAGCTCTCAGGGGATGTCTACTTTCCAGCAGGGAGCAGGCCTAAGCTACAGTCGGACATTCTTAGCACTGCTGAGGAAGCGGAAGAGGCTCCCGCCACCACCGCTGTGCTGGCAGCCTTCAGCCTGGCTTGTGGCTGAGCAGAGCTCCCCCTATGGGAGCGTACTAACCACCAGAGGGCAGCTCCTACATTGAGCGTCTGCCCCTGGTGGTCAATGTGTGTCAAAGTGATCAGTCATTCCCAGTCATTCTGCTGTTAGGGTCAAATTGCATATTACCCTTTTATTATATAGGACAGAGGCCTGGTGCATGGGTGGCGGCTGGCTAATTTGCCCTGAAGGGTGTCCTGGATCAGAGTAGGGGTCCTGCTTGGGTACCTGGCCAGCCTGGTTGAAGGACTGATGGCTGTTTTCAGGCTGGCCAAGCCCCCTAGCTGGGACCCTCACCCCATGAGTGTATAGCCTGCCTGGGTGAGGGACTAATGGCTGTTTGCAGACTGGCCACAGCCCCTTCATGGTGGGGTCTCCCCTGGGGTACCTGGTCAGCCTGGGTGAGAGGCTGATGGCTGTTTGCAGGCTGGCCACAACCCCTTCAGAGTGGGGGGTCCTGCTGGGGTGCCTGGCCAGTCTGGGTGAGGGGCTGATGGCTTTTTGCAGGCTGGCCAAGCCCCCCAGCAGGAATCCTCACCCCATGAGGGTGAGGCCATCCTGGGTGAGGGGTTGATGGCTGTTTGCAGGCTGGCCACGGCCCCCAGCAACCCAGGCTCCCAGGGAGGCTGGCTGGAAGCAGGTATCTGGGGTTTATTTATCTTCTATAATTGAAACATATTTGCCTTGAGCGGAGGCCACAGCCAGCCAGAGCAGACAGCTTCCTCCATCGCTGGGGCAATGAAGCCACTTGTTTGCTCTAGCTCTGTGGCTGCCAGCCGCCATATTGGTTGGCTTAATTTGCATATATTTGCCCTGATTGGCTGGTGGGCTTGGCTTGGGATGTAGCTGAGTGACACCAATTAGCACATTACTCTTTTATTAGTGTAGATAGTATTGATGCATTTATGTGTTTATTCCAAGCCAAGGGGTACATTTTGGTTGTCCATCTTTTGGACATGTAAGCATGAGCCTACTTGATCTGAGAATAATTGGAAAATAATCCCAGAATTTTTAAAATGGAAGTAATCCAGAAAAGGACAAAGTGTAGCATTGTACTCTATGGCTGTTTGTGTCTTTAACATGAAGAAATGCTAAAAGTGTTATAGGCAATTATATAGGATGAATGCTCAAATAGGAAGCTTATTAGCTTCCTTTTCTTTATTAACTACCTGCTGTACAAACTGTCATGCAAATACTGCCTTGTGGTTTATGCAAAACATTGAAACACCTAGGACTTTATTTTTCTGCTTGGATTTTTTCTGTAGTAAAATACATAACTGAATTAATTTCAAGTGTGTTTGTCTGTAAACAGCCAAATATTTCTTTTTAAATATTTGAGCTCCATGTTGAATATGCAGAGTTATGGTTCTTAGCACATTACCTTTTTTTTTTAGTAGTAGTAGATTACATTCTTTAATCCTTTAATGTAGTTCCATATATACTAAAGTGTCTTTTATGCCCATATTAATGAAATTTTTTCATTTTATACAGGTTCCTCCAGGGGACCCAGCCCCCTAACCATGGGGGCCCAGGATACCCTCCCTGTTGCAGCAGCATTTACAGAAACAGTCAACGCCTACTTCAAAGGAGCAGATCCCAGCAAGTAAGCCTGGGACTTATTCCCCTGTATTCTCCACACTCTGTCTTATTTGGTGGAGGCTACCTTACATACACCTACTTAATTCCTTGTCCTAGAACCAAAAGAAGTCCAGCAACATGATTAAGTGGTATACCTAGAATGGAAAAGAAGATTTAATTAGGGATATTAATTCACTGATTTTTTAAAGAATGTACCAAATGATCCAATAACCTAACATCTTACTATTCAGAAATCTCTGATTTAGTGTTGATTGCAAGTAACAGAATACCCTAACTCAACTCCGTTAGCAATGAGAAAATCTATTATGTCACAAAAGTAAATGTCCAGATCTTCTGTTGCCCTCATCTTTCCTGGACAGGAATCGCCTGCATACAAGCTAAAACAATGGTGCATTGGAATGAGAATGTGGGGGAAAAACTTCCCATAACACCCGGACAAATAAGAGGGCAAGTTACATGTAACCCTTACTCTGAGTAAGGAAAAACTGGCCAGAAATAAATAAGTAAATAAATTGTAATCACCGCAAAATAAAACTTCTAGGGAAAAATATGCTACTCTATTTATAAGAACCATATTTCACTTATATCAATATATATTGATAAGGGTCTTGGCCAGAATGTATATGTAACGTAACTAAATGTTTTGTCTCTATATAAGGAGACTAGAAGGGTTCAGGAAGCCTGTGGATTTCCTGAGATTATATTACTTAACTTACATGTGTGTACATATATGTATTTGTCCGTAGAATCGCTGTATTTTAAGTGGGAATCTGTATGGACTAATCATGAATTCTCTTTACACTTCAGAAACCCTTGTTTTTATAAGTCTAGGCGTAACACTATCACGCTGGGAAAGTAATATAATTAGTAACTCCACCTTTTGGTGTCCTACCCAACCTCTGGGATCTTTTTAAATATCTGGGTTTTATTCTAAGCCCAGAGTATTGTAGAGAAGCAAACACTGTGGACTGTGGTATCTTAGTCCATTTGGGCTGCTAAAACAGAATCCCATAGAGTATGTCGTTTATTTCTCATAGTTCTGGAAGCTAGGAAGTCAAAGGTCAAGGAGCTAGCAGATTTGAGTGTCCAATGAGATCTAGCGTCCAGATTCATAGACAGCCTTTTCCCATGTAACCTCACATTGTGTCAGGGACAAGGGAGCTCTGTGGGGTCTCTTTCTTTCATAAGGACACTAACCTCATTTATGAGGGCTCTACCCTCATGGCCTAGTCACCTCCCAAAGGACCACCTCCAAATGCCATCACATTGGGGATTAGATTTCAGTCTATAGCATTCTGGTTTACCTCAGGTTTTTTCTTTTTCATCTTCAAAGCAGGAAGTTCATTTGCTACATCCTCATATCAATAGAAATTAAAAGCTACCTCATACAGAGGTCTGAGTTTGAACTGTTAGAGAAAGCACATACCCTGTGTTTAAGTTGTATATATACTACATGGGATAAACCTGGGTGCTATAGACTGAATGTTTACATTCCCCTGCCCCCATGTCCCAATTCGTATATTGAAACCCATAAAAGCAGTCAAGCCAAGTTAATTTTTAGTGCTTTTCCTATGCCTTTGGATATGAACTAAGCCATTGACTTGTGGATGACTGCACATACTGAGCTGTTTTTAATTATACTGCCATAAATAGCTGCAGAATATACTATATATTGGTAGATAGGAGATACAGAATATTTCATTAAAATTATGAGATCTGAAATTTATGAGCAGGTCATGAAGTAGTGTTCTAAATTTAATTTCTTCCCCAGGCAGTAAATCATTTTCATTGCTGTCCCTGTGTTATTCACTTTCAATGAAGCAACTCAAGTTTAAAAGTTTGATGATGGGGTGAGGAAGGAAGGAGGAGGATGCAGCCAGACACAGCACCACATAGGGAATGATGCAGAAAAGAAATGTGGATTTGCTTTTGCCTGTGGATCCCTCTCATCCTGAATCAGAGCCTTCTCCATGTGTTCAGACCATACACTGGAAAAAGAAACCTACTTTAGCTTTTTTTTACAATCCATTATGATATACAATCCATTCAAATAGAATTACACTTTTCCCCAGAGTATTCAGAACACCTGTGACAGGTATTCTGCCATCTGAGTCTTTCTCAATAGCTGGTAGGCTGCTGAGAACTTCTTGGTTTTTGCTGCTGGCTGGGAAAACACATCTCCCATTATTATCTCCCACTTGAACAAGCCTGGTACCAGGGATTAATTCTGTAATCCCCCAGAAAAACTTGGGTTTCTCAGCTATATTCCGCCCATCCCTTATCATCACACTTCAGTTATTTATTCAAGTGCTTGTCTCCCGGTTTAATCTGGAGGCGTGGGCAAGGACCACATTTGTCCTGTTTCTCACTGTTCTTTCTAGTGCGTTACATTATGCTGGGCACACTGAATGGGCACCCTGTGCATCACTGTGAAACGTACTCTGCACTAGGTTCTGTGTTATGCACCTTTGCCTTCCCAGAACCTAAGACATACTGCTTGCCTTCACAATAGTAGATAAGATATGTGCAAGAAACAGTAACATTTTTAGAACATATACATACATATGTCCATGGAAACTAGGAAAAGAAAATTTTAAGAAAGGTTAAGTGGGGGATATTAAGGAAGGCTTCGGAAGGCCTACTTTTGAACTGAGTCTTGAAATATGCAAAGGAGTTGGCCTAGTACCTAAGCCAGTGGAAGGGGATTATAAGGAAGAGAAGCTGCTTATGCACAGAGGTATGTTCGTTTGAAAAGAAGACCATGGGCTTAGGTATCAGGGAAGTGCAGAGAAGTCATACTTAATGAGGATGCATTTCTGATGACCTCACATAAACCAAATCCACACAGGCATTGGCCAAAACCAGCCAGCGTTTCTGTTGACTGGCTAACACAGTGCTGCCTATGGGAGGACCCAGTTTGTAAGTCACTTGGTCAGTAGACTTTGAACTTTTGCCATTCTTCACAAATGTTTCCTTTGTAAGGCTTCACATGATTTCAAAGTGTATTCATACAGTAAATTTGCTAATATTTCCATATTTCAGTATTTTAGATTTCCATAACTCACATTCACATGAAATATAGTCACTTTGTATGCTGATAGGAACAGTCACAAAAGTTAAACAAAGATTGTCCTTTAGTGAGTATTAAGAATATTAATTTTTACATAGAAAGTTTCAGGTCAGCTTTGACATTGGATGGATTATTAAGTCAGCAAAAGCCTGATTCTTACACTTGAGATGCACTTCAGAAATGTAATGTAAGTGAGGAGACTTGGTGTCCTTATATTGCCTTGTGTTGAAGACTCATGGCTCACCCTACACCGTAAGCCCCTTTGAAGGCAGAGGCTGTTTTGCTCACATTTTAATTGCCTCCCCACTCAAAAAAATAAACTTACACAGTTAGGAATCAATACATGTTTACTAACTTGTTTACAAGGAGCAACTTTGTCCTCCACCAAGCCACCTCTTAGATCTCATTTTGAGCAACCTGGAAAAGAAACTGAGCAGTTTTCCTACCAATTAAAAAGCACTGGAGCCACCGCTGCTAACAATATGCCGAGTGATGGTACTGTCCAGTCTAATTTACCGAGTGCTCTAATTATTGTTTTCTCCTAGATTTATCAAATGATATTATGCCTGTTCACATATTGTAAGACCTCAAGGGCAGACTCAGCTTGAGAGGAAGTGCAGGCTCAGCACCAGTTTAGTACCATTAAATTAAGCAAGGCTTATGGATCTAAGAGATAGAAAAGGGAGGCAGCAGAGTGGGCACCCAAACTCACACTCAGCAATATTCTTCAGAAGAGATGGATGGAGGTGAAAATTCTCATTCAGAGCAGTGCAAAGTTATGTGTGACAGTATCTGAGGGGAGAGGGTAAGCATATGGCAAACCCACTAGGCTCACCTGCCTTCCACCTGCACCCCAAACCCAGCCTTATGCATACAAGCCTGTAGCACTTCTTCACGTAAGCTATTTTGATTGTGGACCCAGGACTGTCTCACCTGAGCCCCGTGTGTCTCGTCAAGCACAGTTACACAGTACACAGGGTGACGATGGGGCAAATAGGGTTTCCTAGACTCAAACGTGAGCAACATTTTCAGTTGTTGACCTCAATTTCGCTAGGATGTATATTCCTGAACTTAAAGTTGTAGAACTGCTACCAGGTTCGTTGTCCAGATGTATGGGGAAGTCATAAAAAATTCACTCATTTTAAATATTTTCTTTTTCCCAAAGAAGAATAATTCTTTTGAAATTTCTGCTTCTGGCCAAGGGGAGGTAACAGGGAATGATTTACCCTTCCACTCAAAAATACCTCAGAAATACCTTGAAAGCACACAAAATATGTGAAACATTGATTTGCAAAGGACAGTTACCCTGGAGAGGGCAGGGGTGCCATGTGATTGCCTGGCTTACCTCTCTGAGGTGTCCAGGCCATGGCCTGGGGAGAGCCCTGCAGATTCCCAGCTGTTCATGGGGAAGTGTGTCACTGAGGCACGCTCCAGTGCAGAGCTGACTGGGGAGGTGGGGGGGTGGGCGGGGGAAGAGTGTCAGCAGCAGCTAGTGGCCAGTAGATATTGCTGGCCACTGTGCGCTGCAGGAGCTGGCTATGGAGAAGGTGCATACTTGGCAGGAGCCTAGAGCTGAAGGACCCACTTGCATTGCAGGATCTGGGCACTGGGGCAGCTCCACTACATGCACCACAGGAGTCAGATGCTAGGGAAGCTGCTGTGATATAGGGCACTAGCAAAGCCACACGGGCTGCAGTACCCATGCATGGGGGGAACCACGTGCACTGTGGGCAACGGGCACTAGATAGGCCCTGTATACTGCGGGAGCCTGCCTAGCAAGCACACTGAAACCAGGAGGAAAATCCCATCTCCTGCAGTGTCTTTCCAGCGCCCTCTAATGGCAAAGCTTAACATGATGCCTATTTGGCAGAGAAAAAACATAAAGGGCCCATTATAATTTTTTTCAGAGGAGGCAGTAAAAGCTACATTGATTTTATGTGGAAGTTGACACAGTAATTCTAAATTTCATATGGAAATGAAAAGGACCTACTATAGAGAAAATAACTCTGACAAAGAAGCATAAATTTGGTGGACTAACACAACTTGATGTCTATAATAAACCCATAGTATAAAGACAGTGTGGTATTGGTGTAAGGACAGACAAAATAGATCAATGGAACAGAATAGAGAATCCAGAAATAGGTCTAAACGTATAGGGACAACTGATCTTCAAAAAAAATTTCCAAATGGAGAAATTCAGTGAAGAAAGAACTGTCTTTTCTGAGCAGGTGGTGCTAGAACAACTAAGTATCCATAACCACACACTAAAAGTGAACCTGAGTTGGCCACCACCTTTCTCGCCTTTCATCCACGGTGACTGTGGGTCAGAGGAATTTGGGGTCATGAATGCTAAGCAGAGCCAAGTCCTTCAGGAGATTTTATTCCCTCAAAGTTGCTCCCAAAGTGAAAGCATGACTGCCCCTGCAGGAGAGACTGCACATCCCCAGGACCTCGACTTTACCAAATTACCAAATGGTTTAGTGATTGCATCTCTAGAAAACTGTGCTCCTGCATCAAGAATGAGTTTGTACATTAAAGCAGGCAGTGGGTACGAGGACTCTTCACAACTGAGGAACCTCTCATTTGCTTCGTCGCGCATCCCGTCTGATACACAAAAGGAGCATCCATCATCTTTTCAGATAACCTGGGGAATTGAAGCTGTTGGTGGCAAATTAAGTGTGGCTTCAACAAGGGAAAACTTGGCCTACACTGTGGAATGCCTGCGGGATGACATGGAAATTCTAATGGAGTTCCTGCTCAGTGTCACCTCAGCACCTGAGTTTCGTCATTGTGAGGTGGCTGTCCTTCAGTCTCAGCTGAGGATGACAAAGCTGTGGCTCTTCAGAACACACTGGCTTATACCATTGGGAATCTGCATGCTGCCGCTTACCAAAATGCCTTGGCTAACTCCTTGTATTGTCATGATTACAGGATTGGAAAAGTGACAGCAGATGAGTTACATCACTATGTTCAGAACCATTTTACAAGTGCAAGAATGGCTTTGGTTGGACTTGGTGTGCGTCATCCTGTTCTGAAGCAAGTTGCTGAATGGTTTCTGAACCTGAGGGGTGGGCTTGGTTTATCAGAAGCAAAGGCCAGATACATGGAGGTGAAATTCGAGAGCAGAACGGAGACAGTCTCGTTCATGCTGCCTTTGTAGCAGAAAGTGCTGCCACAGGAAGTGCAACTGCATTTAGCATTCTCCAGCATGTCCTCAGTGCTGGACCACATGTCAAGTGGGGCAGCAATGCCACCAGCCCTCTGTACCAAGCTGTTGCCAAGGGGATTCACCAGCCATTTGATGGTTCTGCTTTTAATGCCAGTTACTTGGATTCTGGAGTCTTTGGGATGTATACTGTCTCGCAGGCTGCAGCTGCTGGGGA
Organism: Murina feae; assembly: GCA_004026665.1. NCBI lineage: Eukaryota > Metazoa > Chordata > Mammalia > Chiroptera > Vespertilionidae > Murina > Murina feae. The sequence goes on along the minus strand of PVJC01037017.1, from coordinate 7,774 downwards.
TGTTATCAAGGCTGCCTACAACCAAGTCACAGCAATTGCTCAGGGAAACCTTTCCAGGACAGGTGTCCCAGCTGCCAAGAGCAGGCTGAAAGCTGGGTACCTAATGTCAGTGGAGTCTTCTGAAGGTTTCCTGGATGAAATTGGGTCTCAAGCTCTCATTGCTGGCTCGTATGTGCCACCGTTCACAGGCCCTCAGCAGATTGGCTCAATAGCTGATGCTGATGTCATAAATGCTACCAAATATTATTTCTGGCCAGAAGGCAATTGCAGCAAGTGGAAATTTGGGGCATACACCTTTTGTTGATGAGCTGTAATCCTGAAACACATTGTAGGAAAGAGATGGACATTTTCTCAACCCAGAGCAGCAAACACATGAAAGTCCCACATCTATAATGTAGTATTTGTCTTGGTTTTCAATGAGATGAAATACCTTAAAAAGTATAAATGCAGGTAATTCTTCCCTGCTGACCTAAAGTCAATGAAATATTCTAAGTGTTAAAAAAAAAAGTGAACCTGGATCCATACCTCACATTTTATACAAAAATTGACTAAAATATATATTATAAAGCTAAATGTAAAAATAAGGAACTTCTGGAAGAAAATATAGGGAAATTTTCTGTTACTTGTATTTGGCGAAGATAGGCCCCTCAAAGAATAAATTTATTAGCTACAACCTGTAAAAAATAAATTGACAAATTAAAACTTATTTTCAAAGGTACTCTTAAGAGAAAGAATAAGAAAACAAGCCACAGATGGGGAGGGGAGAAAGTGAAGGGGGAGTAGAGGAATCTTTGCAAAGCATGTATCTAATAAGTGACTTGTATCCAGAATGTATAAAGAACTTATAAAAAAAAATAACATTCAAATTAAAAACTTAGCAGAAAATTTGAGCAGATGCTTCATCAAAATAGTTAACTGATAACAAAAAAGCACATGAAAAGATGACTAAGTTCATTGGCCATTAGAGAAATGAAAATAAAGCCACAGTGAAGCGCCACTGATCACCCATTCAAATGGCAGAAATTGAAAAGACAGACCCTAGCCAGTGTTGGTGAGCATGTATATGAAACTCATATACAGCTGCATTTTCTGTGTTAGAAAACAGTTTGGCTGTTTCTTAAAAGTTGAAAGTGCACCTGCCATGTGATCCAGTGATTCCACTCCTGTGTATGTATCCAAGAAAATGAGAGCAGATACCCATTTAGCGACTCACACATACTCATCACAGCTTTATTTTTAATAGGACAAAACTGGAACGAACTCAAATATTTAAAGGTGAATGGACTTTTTTAAAACCCTATGCTACCTAGCAATTGTAATTGTAAAATTCTAGAAAGTGCAAACTAGTGTATAGTGTTGGAAAGCATATTAGCAACTGCCTAAGGACAATGAGTGGAAGGACGGAGAAGGGCAGGAAAGAGATATACAGAGACTCATGAAAAAATATGTAGGGATGTTGAATATGTTCATTATCTAGAATGAGTGAGGGTTTCATGGGTGTATACTATGTCAAAATTATGGAATATTATACCATAAATGTGTCGTCCTATATAATAAAAGCTAATATGCAAATAGACCAAACAGCAAAACAATTGAACAACTGGTCGCTATGACGTGCACTGACCACCAGGGGGCACGCACAGAACATGGCGGCCATTGGCTGCAGTGGGATGGTGGAGCAGGTGAGTGGGGGCGCCAGACCAAGGCAAGGCACCGATCGCTGTCATCAAGGCAAGCCTCTAGTAGTTACTGAAAATTCTTTGCTCCATGCACTGCTATCCCGCCAGCACTGGGACCTCCTGCTGGTGCTGACCCCACTTGTGCCCACAGCTGGTGCCTGGCACCAGTCCCGATGGTTTGGCACCATCAGTGGGTACAAGCGGCGGCTACCGCCCCGATCGGCCCTCAGGGCTTCTCCACCTCCCCCTACTCCTGAGGGGCGATCAGAGAAGCAGCTGCCACTTGCACCAGCTGCTGGCACCGGTCCCACTCACACCCACAGCTGGCACCAGAGCCACCACTCACACCGACTGCTGGTGCCTGGTTCTGGTCCCATCGGCGTGTGGGAGTGGTGGCTGCAGGAGCAGAGCTGCCAGCAGACAGGAGGGGCTGGGCAGGGGCACAGAAGATGGGTCGAGACCCGCCCTTGTGCCCACTGCAGCCTCGCAGCCCACAGTTCCTTTCAAGGTGCAGGAATTCATGCACTGGCCCCTAGTTTGTGTGTGTGTGTGTGTGTGTGTATTTATATGTCAATAAAGGCCTTTAAAAAAACAATTATTCTTCCTTCCAAATTATTATCCTACTGTGTGAACTTATGTGCTAACAATTTCAACCAAGTAGACAAGTTAATCGATGCAGATTTGTTAAATTGGAAGCTTAAGTTTACCTCAAGGGTACATGAAAGAACATGCTCAATGCATCAATCATGTCCCTCAGAGAACTAAAATAACTCCCAGTGAATAATGTGATAACATTGTGTAATTTAGTATCTTTGACTATGCTGTCAAAACTTCAGAAATCAGAGAGAGCCACCAAAATAGATGGTTCTATTCATGAGGGGAACACGTAGATTTTTCAACAAAAGAAAAGCTGCACTTTTCTTCTTCCAGTTTAAAAAGACATTCAGTGTAATAGCCACTCTTTTTTTTTTTTTTTTTTTGGATAAGTGTTAAACCATTGAGTCTTAGAAATGATTTATATTGAGAGGAGCTGCAAGAGCTTACCTTTCATCTGTTGCATAAACCTGTTCTTTTTCACAACTGTTTGGACTCACAGCATACTGGTCTGTGCTTCCTCTCTTTCCTCTCATGTGTTTTGACATGCCAGATGTATCGTGAAGATCACCGGAGAAATGGTGTTGTCCTTCCCTGCTGGCATCACCAGACACTTTGCCAACAACCCATCGCCAGCTGCCCTGACTTTCCGGGTGATAAATTTCAGCAGGTTAGAACATGTCCTGCCAAATCCCCAACTACTCTGCTGGTAAGTATATTTTGCACAATTTTTTTAGAGATATCTGTAGCTTAGCACTTCATTCTCAGATAAGGGAGGGATAAACCTTAGCAAGGGAGTAATGCTGTAAAGCAATTACTGCTGCAAACTCAGAACTTTTACAGCTGTCCAAGTTTTTTGTGATTGACTGTACATCTGTGCACGTATGTATTTTAATGGCCAACTATCTCAAGTGGCTGGAGAGAGATTTAGAGCAATAAAATCTGTATTCGTGACAATTTATTTATTGTCCGTTTTACTTCTCATCAGTAGACAATGGATAAGGATGGTGGAAAATGAACCCAATAAAAGGAATAAACTGTTGTTGTAGTAGCATCTTTAAAGTCAAACGATATTTGAATTGTGCGTTACTCTTCACATGAACATGAAAACCTTTTCTGTGACATAATTATATTGGCATTGTTGGGTAGTAACTGAGTGCCTCTGTCTGGTATAGTGTGAAAGTGTGACCTACAATAACACTGACCTGAGCTGGAATCCTGACTCTCTTACCTATTAGCTATTCCAACTTACGCAAATTAATTAATTTTGCAGACTCTCCACTACTGTCTGCTGCCTTGCTGTGTAGCTACAGCTCTGGAAGCTCTAGGTAACTTGAATGTTTTTAGATAATAAAGCTTTACTAGTAAACAGCCTGAGTCAGCATCTTTACCTCAGCTTGATTAGAGGCAAAGCTTCAGAGGAGGCCAGGATTCTCTTGCTATGTGCCCCAAGTTACATAGCAACAACCCAGACCAGGGCCCAGCAGAATCACATCGGTCATGCTGAGACTTGGCTCCCACCCCCCATCCCCAAATTACTCCCTCTCAACAGAACAGTAGCAGTTTCAAGGCTTTGATTTTTTTTTTTTTTTTTTTTTTTGACTGAGCTGTTCTGGCTTGTTAGACTTCTGGCAGCTTACTTGTCACCTGCCTTTGTAACATCACTGCCACTCTTCTATCTTCTTAGTCTCTAATTTTCTCTTTTTATAACATCCTTAAAAAGGAAAATAATTCTTCCTTTACAGATAGATTTTAATGAAATGTTAACAGAGTGCCTAGCACATAATAGGTGTGTGAAAAAATATATCTACTGTTTGACATAGAATATTCTGAAAGTGAAATGTCATTAAACTTGAGTTGTATGTCCAGTTTCTGAATCACTTGGGTTCTTAGTTTCCTCATTATGTGGGAAGTGAGCAAATGCTTTTCACACTCTTATGTGACCTTTTTGGCATTGAGAAGAGCATTTTTAAGGTACATCGGGTCACCTGTGGGCAGGCACCTGAGCAAATCTAATGCTTCTTATAAGAATACAAAACTCCTCAGTTCATCAAAACTGTGCTTGTCTATTGTAACTACCATGGTAATTATCATTTAAATTCCAGGGTCATCTTGTAAGAAAAGTGACTTTTTTATGACTTAGATGCTCTTAGGTGATATATTGTGAATGCTAAAAAGATAGCATGGTAATTTTAGTATCACCCCTTTTTCCGCAGTTGACGACAAAGACATTTGGCCAAAAATTTAACTCAGTAATTTCTGAGAAACTACTGTTCAAGTCAATACCAAAAAAAAAAAAGAAAGAAGAAAGAAAGAAAGAAAGAAAGAAAGAAAGAAAGAAAGAAAGAAAGAGAGAAAATCAATGAACTCAGCTATTTGATTGCATTAACTGACTAAGTCAGAGGAAACTAGTGATGTAGAAAGAGCTATTAAGTTTGGATTAATAAATAATTCACTCTTCAAAGCAACCAATTATCATTATGATTGGTTATATTACTGGGTACTCACTGAGATTTATAAAACTACAATAATGCCTCCCTATGGGTATTAATCTATTAACTTAATTCAGAACTGCAATTGAATTGAAACTATTCTACTGTTAATAATATAATCTACAAATTGTCAAAGATGGATGTAGAAATCAGACTGCAATTTACTAAGATGATTCTTTGTGTCAATATGATAATTATTTTTTTCTTCCCAATTGAACAGTGATAATACCCAAAGCGATGCCAATAGCAAGGAATTCTGGGTAAACATGCCAAATTTGATGACTCACCTAAAAAAAGTATCTGAACAAAAACCCCAGGCTACATATTATAATGTGGATATGCTTAAATATCAGGTAAGCCTATTTACATGACCAGGGTGTGGTTTTTACATTACAAATATATATTATAACATACCTAGCATTAAATAAAAGTAAATAAAATAACATTTTTAATATTATTTAAAAGCTATAATTATAAGAAAATAGAAATTTTAAGACTACTTGCAGACTTAGTGACAAGAATACTCATACATATTCTTAGTTTAAACTTACAAATAAAATATTTTATTTAAATATTCGAAAAATATGCCACAAAATGAAGTTGCAGAAAATTATCAGTGAAGATTATAAATATTGATAAACTTGTTCACTGTATTTTGTTAAAAACATTACTATATTAAAACCTCTTATTTTAAATTATTAAATGTAAGTACTCTGGTGTTTTTTTCTAATATGGTAGTCCTATGAAATAAATTCTACTAAAATTCATGTTAAAAAATAATTTAATGTTAAAAAATTGGTTGGTACAACACAATCCTATATAATAAAGAGGGAATATGCAAATTGACCACCACTCCGGTCAATTTGCACCCACAGCTGAGGCTAAGTTCCCATAACGAACCTTAAGGAGCAATCAGCAGAGACCTGAGGCTGCGTGCCCACCCACCTCCTGCATGGGGCTTGACAGGGGACCTCAGATCGTGCCTTCCACCCGCAGGGCTTGACAGGAGACCTCAAGCTGCTCCCCCCCACCCTGGCACCAGGCCAGAGGAACTCAGGCTGCACCCTCTTCCCTGGTGCCAGGCCAGGGGACCTCAGGGATGCCCCCCACCCCAGCACCAGGCTGGGGGATCACAGGCCACTCCCTCCACCCAGCAGAGCTTGATGGGGGACCTCAGGCCATGCCCCCCTGCCCTGGCACCCAGGGGACCTGAGGCTGCACCCCCCACTTGGCAGGGCTTGACAGGGTGGGACCAGCTGGGTCTGAATCTAGCCCAATGAAGGGGGGCCGTCCAGGTTTGGGTCACGAGTGATTTTGAGGTGCACGTGGGTGGTTGAAGACTTGACTCTGGGTTTTATGGTGCACCCCAAACTCTGACAGGAGGAAGATTTTCATATACGTTTTACTAATTTTCTTTAATCTCTGACACTTCTATTATAGAGAAAGGGCAAATAGCAATATTAAAATATTTCCTCTAATCCCCTTTTAATGTGCACGAATTTCGTGCACTGGGCCACTAGTATAGTATAAAAGAATTTTCTTTTTTGTCCAGGATTGCCCTCCTCCTGAATTATTACTGGCTTAGTAAATAAGCATTCAAACCAGGATTCTATAAAGCCTGAGTACCCTATCGATTCCTAGCCACTTGATCACCTAGGTTATCTTTAATGTATTATAATTTTTGTGATTAAATATGTTCAAATTATTTTTCTTAGGATGAGGAAAAAATATTATTTTTTAAATTGTATTTTACTAGAAATTGGTGCATCTCAAACATGACTCTATAATCACCAGAGAACTTGTAAATGAATACTGGTTCTGAACTTGTGCTAATTACTAGTATATATATAGACTTGAGGCCTGGTGCATGAAATCTGTGCACTTGTGGATGGGGGCCTTCAGCCCAGCCTGTGCCCTCTCACTGGGAGCCCTTGGGGGATGTCCAACTGCTGTGGAGGTGGGAGAGGCTCCCGCCACTGCCACTGTGCTTGCCAGCCATGAGCCTGGCGCAGGGCTTCTGGCTGAGCGGCACTGCCCCTGTGAGGGCGCAGTGACCACCAGGGAGCAGCTCCTGTGTTGAGAGTCTGCTCCCTGGTGGTCAGTGCACATCATAGCGAGTGGTTGAGCGACCTTAGCATATCATTAGCATATTACACTTTGATAAGTTGAATGGACAACCAGACAACTGGACACTTAGCATATTAGGCTTTTATTATATAGGATATACATACATTAAAATCTATTTGTAAATATAGAAATGGACATAGAGATATAGATACAGATACAGTTAACAGACATAGACATCTGCTGGGCCCTGAAACTCCCAGAGATTTTGACTTAATTGGTTCAGGGTATGACCCAGATATATGTATTTGTTTCAAATTCTCCAAGTGATTATAATGTACCCTATAGGTTGAAAAACACTCATCATAAGGAAACCATTGAAAGTGAAGTATACATATGTTGGCACATTTTACAAAAATGCAAATGAATATTTTTTCTGTAAGAATTGGATTACCTAAGCTTATTATCAACTAGAGGTCCAGTGCATGAATTCATTGGCCTAGCCTGTGCCCTCTCTCAATCCAGGACCCCTCGGGGGATGTCAGAGAGCTGGTTTTGGCCCCATCCCTCCAGACCAGGCCGAGGGACCCCACCGGTATATGAATTCATGCACTGAGCCTCTAGTATGCATACAAGATCTTTGGTTAATCTCTTCCCACCCTCCTTCTCCTCCCTTCACTCTGAGACTCATCAGTCTGTTCCATGTTTCCATGCCTGTGACTTCTGCTCCTGCGTTGAGTGTCTGCCCCCTGGTGGTCAGTGCACATCATAGCTACCGGTCAGTTGAATGGTTGGCCAGTCACTTAGTCTTTTATATATATACTAGGGGCCCGGTGCACAAAAATTTGTGCACTCGGGGTGGAGGGAGTCCCTCAGCCCGGCCTGTGCCCTCTGACAGTCTGGGACCCCTCAGTGGATGTTCTATGATGGCCCCAGTCTGCCAGG
>PVJC01037016.1:0-17407 GCA_004026665.1 Murina feae | reverse complement strand
CCAGCACCCCAACCACCTGCCGGCGGCACTGACAGCAAATGTTCAGACCCGAGGGCTCAGCCGGCAGCGGGAGCACGGGGCGACGTGATGGGCAGGAGCAGAAAGGGGTGAGAGTCAGGGCTTCCTCTGTGGAGGGTCCCGAGGACAGGGACCCCTGACAGTCCATTCCGCCCCCAGGAGTGGCGCTCCTGACGTGACAATGACAGCGTCCCGGGCTCCCCTTGTTCCCGCCTCCCCACAGTCTTAGTGATGGCAGCCGTAGGAAGGGCTGGAGGTGGACACGGCAATGCCACGCAGAAGCCAGGGCCCACAGCCAGAGGCTTGTTTCGCGTCTGTCTCCTGTCGGCCTCTCCCCGTGCCCCCGGCGCCCGGGTGCCCCCTCACCCCCCCGCACCGCCTGGGCACCTTGCACATTGGCTGCGTGTCTGAGGCCCCATGGGGAGGTGTGGGTAGCCCGGTGCCCCTCGCAGCCTGCAGGCGTGGAGCCCTGGCCTGGCGGGGGATAGCTCGCTGCCTTGTTTCGTTGGCTGTTTATAAGGTGCACTCGTCCCTTCCCTCGGCTCCGCCCCAGCCCTGCACTGTGGCTCCGCCCCCAGCCTTGCGGTCATGGCCTTTTCCATTCCTTCTGGGGACAGAATTGTGATTGGACTAAAGTGTTGAGAGATTTCCGCTCTTTATTTCTAAGGATAATTTTATTAACATCCAGGTTTTCCTTAAGATCTGGCTGAAGTCTCCCTCCTTCCCAGGTCTTTCACAGGCTTATGTGTCTCCTCCAGGTCACGCCCTGGGAACGCCGGTCTACAGGGAGAAGGAGGACATGTATGACGAGATCATGGACTTGAAGAAGGTAGCGTCTCTACCTGCGCCTGGTGCTGGCGCAGTGAGCGCCTTCCCCGCCGTGACGGGACAGCGGGGTCTGTGCTGGGTCCAGCCGTGTGAGAGCGTGAGGTGACCCCGGGCTGGACCCTGGCTGGTGACCCTGGCGGAGGAAAGGCCCACGCCCGCCGTGTCTGCGCGCTGCTCTGCACTCGGGGAGGCGGGCCCCGCAGGGCCCTCTGCCCCTGAGACCGACCGACCGACCGGCCTGCAGTGCCGGCCTCGTGTTTCACGCCTCCCGTTTGTGCGTTTCCTTCGTGCTAACGGGGTTTCCCACGCTAACGGGGGCCCCCTCTCCATAGCTCACAGCGATTACTGGGTGGTGACTGACACTCGGAGAGCTCTGTGGTCTGTCCAAGTGACCACTCCAACCAGCGGGGCCCCGGCCAGGGCCAGCTCCTCTCTGGTGTAATGTTTTGACGGCGTCTCTCTTCTCAGCCTTTACTTTCAACCCGCCTGTTCCGTTAGTAAAAACGAGTTTCTGTGGACAGCGTAGGATTGGGTCAGGTTTTTAAACTGCTCTGCCAGTCTCTGTCTTCCGATTGGCTTGTTTAGATCATCTACATGGGATGTAATTGTTGATGTATTAAGATGTAAGCCTTCCGTTTGTTTCGTGTGTGTGTGTGTGGCCTCGTTGCCACTGGACGGTGGAAAGCCCTGACTCTCAGTGGGCGCCTCCAACTTCCCCACACGCGCCCCCAGGAGGAGGGCAGCACCTGCTGCAGCTGCAGGGCGGAGGTTGGGCCACAATGGGCCTTCGCTGGCAGGGAGGGCGCGTGTCCTGCGGTGCTTGCTGGGGGGGGGGATGCAGCTGTCGTCTAGGCTGCCCCCTGCTAGAGAGAGGGCTGCTCTGGCCTGTGCCTGTTGGCTGGTCCGCCGGCTTCTCCAGTTCCCAGTGCAGCCCCAGCCCCCTGCCTTCCCCCCACACGCCCAGAGCTGCGCCGGCGGAGGCACAGGGGAGCGCGGTGCTCCCCGAGTCCCACTGCTGGCGGCCCACCTCCCCAGTGACCATGGGCGCCTGGCTGACGCGCGGAACATGCGGCCTGATTGCCTGCCGGCCCCCTGGGAGTCCCCCTGGGTGCTGGTTGGTTCAGACACTGCCCTCTGAGCCCACGAGGCCCGGGGGGAAGGGTGCTCCCTCATGCGGACACGGGAGGGACACATGGCCTTGTGCCCACGGCCTCTGGGAGGGAGAGTTCCTAGTTGTGTGGGGTGGTTCTGCCCCTCCTGGCACTTGCGCCCCGGTCGGCAGTGCCCTCAGCCTCCTTACTGGGACCCCACCTCTGCCCCCCCCCACGCACAGCCCTGAGGGGAGCCGGGCAGCTGTGAACTCAGTGCCTCTCGCTGTCTGTGTGCATGGTGTGATGTATGTGGTGCGTGTGTACACAGTGTGGTGTGTGTGCGCACAGCGTGTGGTGTGTGTGTGATACGTGTCTGTACCTGGTGTATATACACACTGTGTGTACACAGTATAGTATGTGGTGTGTGTGTGCACAGTATGTAGTGTGTGTGCACACAGTGTGTGCTGTGATATATGTCTGTGTGTGTACCTGGTGTATATACACACTCTGCATGTACACAGTATGTGGTGTGCATGTGCACAGCGTGTGGTGTGTGTGCACAGTGTGTGGTGTGTGTATGCACGGTGTGTGGTGTGTGTGCACAGTGTGGTATGTGTGCACGGTGTGTGGTGTGTGTGCACAGTGTGGTGTGTGTGTGTGCACGGTGTGTGGTGTGTGTGCATGATGTGTGGTGTGTGTGCACAGCATGTGGTGTGTGTGTGTGCACGGTGTGTGGGGTGTGTGCACGGCGTGTGGGGTGTGTGCACGGCGTGTGGGGTGTGTGCACGGCGTGTGGGGTGTGTGTGCATTGCATGTGCTATGATGCATGTCTGTTTGTGTGCCTCGTGTATGTACACACTCTGTGTGTGCACGGTGTGTGCCTGTGGCGTTCACGGTGTGTGCTCGTGGTGTGCGCGCGATGGATGTCCTCTCTCCTCAGTCGCTGCACATGCAGAGAAGTGACGCGGACCTGCTGAGGACGAAGCTCCGGCGCCTCGAGGAGGAGAACAGCCGGAAGGACCGGCAGATCGAGCAGCTGCTGGACCCGTCCCGCGTGAGTGCCGCCCGCCGGGCGGTGGCCGGGCGGTGAGCGGCCTGCGCGGCCTCACGTCTTGCTCTGCTCACAGGGCACGGATTTCGTGTGGACTCTGGGAGAGAAGAGGCCAGACGCTGGCTGGGTGAGTATCAGCTGCGGCCAGACAGGCAGCCTTCCCGCCGAAACCTCCCTTCAGGACCCGCCCGAGGGAGGTGCAGCCGCGGGCTCGGAGCTTCTAGACGCGGAGCCCAGAATCACCAGATGCCACGGAGGGCCCGGGAGGAGGTGGGCTGATGGAGGAGACGCGGGCACCTGGCTCCGAGCAGGAGCAGAAGACCGCCCCCCACGTTATTAAATACCCGTGGCCGACAGGGACCGGCGGCGGGCGGGCGACCGTGGTGTGGGCGGTGCTGGGTGGTGACCAGCAGCCGCGGGAGCTGCGTCTCCAGGCACAGACAGTCGCCCTGGGCAGGCCAGGCCCCGAGCAGGGAGCCGTCCGCCTCAGCAGGGGTTCCGCTGCAGGTCATCAACGGGCTGAAGCAGAGGATCCTGCGGCTGGAGCAGCAGTGCAAGGACAAGGACAGCACCATCAGGTGCGGGGCTGGGGGTCGGCGAGGGGTGCAGCCTGCGCCGCCTGGGGTAGCCACGGGGCGGGGCTGCCTCATTCTGGCATTGGCTCCAGGTTCTCGGGTGCAGCTTGGCTTCCCGCCTGCCCCCTTCTGGTCCAGGTCCCTCCTCTGTCCCAGGCCCCGCTCTGGGCCAAGGCACCCCCCCTCCTGTCCCAGCCCCCCCTCTAGCCCAGGTCCAGGGTCCCAGCTTTGTCTTCCACCAGAAACAGAGAGTGCCTACTGGCCATGTCCTGCAGGGGTCAGTGGGGAGCAGTGTTTTCCTTCAGCCTTTCCTGCTGCTGCCGCGCTGGAGAGGCCGGCGCTTCCCTCCCTCCCTCCCGACCCTGCGGTTCACTCTTCACCTGCAGCGGGAGCCTGATGCGCGGCTTGTCCTAGGTGCCCGCCCCCCGCTGTTGGCGTTGGCCCAGGAGCTCACGTCTCCTGTCTCCGTGTTGTGCGTCCATTTCCCTCTCCGTTTCTTGCTGACTGTCAGCTTAAGCAGCGTCCGTGCTGGCCCTGAGCTCTGTAACTTCTGTCTGTCATGCCTTTCTCTGGTCTGTTCGCAGCTGGGGAGGGAGAATGAGCTGATGAGACAGGAGAAGGTAGTTCTCTGTCCTGTTACAACTCCGCCCCCGGAGGGCAGCTCCCTAGTGAAGGCGAAGGTGTCGTCAGGTGGCTGTCCCCTCCCTGGGGATCAGTCTCCCGTCAGGAAAGGGGCCTCAGCCCTCACTCCCCGCCTCTCCGAGGCCCAGGACAGGCCGAGGCTCTGCTGCTCACTCTGACCTTGGGTTTCAGCAAGCTGCAGACGGACATGAAGACCACGAGCCTGGAAGAGATGCGGGTTGTCATGGAGACGTACTACGAGGAGGTGGGTGTCCTCTGCCCAGGCGGCGTGGGGCTGGTGCAGGGGGAGGGGTCGCTGCCGGCTCGGGTGGCCACCCCGTCCCCTGCCACCTCCCCTCTCGCACGGGGCAGAGCTGGCCCGTGTCTGCGCTCCGGGGAGGCGTCCGTGGCGCTAGGACTCCCCGCCTTCCTCTCGTGTCCGCAGATCCACCGCCTGCAGACGCTGCTGGCGAGCTCGGAGACGTCGGGGCGGAAGTACGATGGTCTCGAGTTACACTCACTCCTTCCGGGGTCCACTGCGTTCCCATTGCCATGGTTACCGAGGTGCCCTCAGCCCCCCGCTCGCTGTCACACGCACCACAGCCCCCCCCGCCCCCCCCCACTCAGCGTCGGCAGGCACTGGCTTTCCAGACGCCCCGTGTTGGGGGACACCACGCAGGTTCCCGCAGGCTGTGGCTCGCGGAGCTCCGGCCTCCGTGTGAAGGACAGTCCCGGAGCAGCCCCGCGCCCTCCCCCTCCCCCTCCCCGCTGTGTAGGGCGGGGGGGGCCCGCTGCTCTGTGAGGCAGGCAGTGCTGCGTGGCCCCGTCGCTGGCAGCCGCTGTGCCATCTGCAGGACGCTGGGTGGTGAATGCCCCGCGGTTTGGGGGGGGTGGCGCAGCTCCCGGGCGTTTCAGGTGCTCGTCTCGGCGCCTCCCAGGTGGGCGCTGTTGGGTCACACTGAGCCCTCGCCCTTGGGGGCTGCTCCTGCAGTGGGAAGGTGGCCGCCATGCTGGGGCCGCTCTGAGCAGTGAGCCGCTGATGGGAAGCCCCGAGCAGGACAGGCGGCGCTCAGTGCCCGAGGCTGGGCCTGTCCCGCCCGGGCCGTGTCCGTGCCGACCAGGTCGCTGAACGGGGGCTGAGGGCGGCTGCTGCAGGCTCTGGGCCGGCGCTCGTCCACCAGCGTCCGCAGCTGCGCCCTCCGCACGGTGCCCGATGCGGGGACCGAGCCCTGGGGGGCTGGCGGCTGCTCACGGGGTCAGAGGCCGGGTCTGTCCGCAGGCCCGCGGGGGAGAGGAAGGCCGGCCTGCGGCGGCAGAGGAAGCTGAGCGGCGCGCTGCTGAGCCTGTCCCGCAGCGTGCAGGAGCTCACCGAGGAGAACCAGAGCCTGAAGGAGGACCTGGACCGCGTGCTCAGCAGCTCGCCCACCGTCGCCCGGACCAAGGGTACCTCCCGGGCCCCCCACCGTGAGGGCGCAGGGCAGACACCACCACGGGGCAGGCCACGCGGAACGTGCCGGGAATTCGTGGGCGCCTGCGGTGTGCCCAGCTCGGGCCTGGGGGCTGGAGGCAGGCGGGGAGGGTGTCGGTGAGGTCAGGGCCGAGGCCTTGGCAGAGCGCGGCCTGGTGGCCATCGGAGCAGGTCGCCAGGCGACATCGCAGCACCTGTGATGGGCAGAGGAGGGCCGGGAGCGAGCGGGGGCCTGAAGTGGGGGCAGGTCCAGGGCTGCGGAGGGGACGGCTGTGGGGCTGGCACAGTGAGACCAGGGCCTTGAAGAGCCGTGCCCATGGACCAGCGGGCCGGAGCCGGACGGCAGACTCGGGACCGAGGGTCACCTGAGGCCTAGGAGACGGGTGCCGGGACCCCACAGTCTCCCCGCTGCGGGGAAGCCCTTTGGAGCAGGAACCTGCCCGCCTCACGGGGGCCCAGGCGGGTGGCTGCTGGCCACCAGGCCGCTGGAGACGGCGCCGCGCGTGTCTTTAAAGCCGTTGTCCCCCAGGGTGCGCGGAGTGGAGCAAGCCCCGGCTGCTGCGGCGGATCGCGGAGCTGGAGAGGGTGAGCACCTGCCGCGCCACCGCCTGGTCAGGGCCCGCTCTGCGCGGGGACGGGCGGGGATGGAGATGGGGACAGGCAGGGCTCTGCTCCTGGACTTAGGGACGGAGCTGGGTGGCCCTGAGCGTGGCTGACTGCAGATGGACACAGACCAGGGGGGCAGGCCTGAGTGCCCTGCCATGCGGGCACCGGGCGGGATGGGTGCATCGTGGTGGCTTCCCCCAGCAGCGTGTGCCGCCTGAGCTCACGGAGACATGCTGGCCACACCGCACTGCTCTCTGCGTGCCATCGTCAGGTGACGGGGGGCCAGGCCAGCGCCCCAGCAGCTGGGGCACCGCTCAGAGCCGCCACGCTGCTGGCTGAGCCGAGTAACCCTGGACCTTCACGTCTATCACGTGGGGCATTTAAACCAAGCTTATTGGGAAGAAAAGGCCCAGAGGAGAGGAGGCCCAGGGCCGGGCTGAACGGTGCTGGCGCCCGGGATGGGGATGGGGAGGTCGCTCGGAGCGATGTCTAACCAATGCCTGTGTTACCCGCAGAAGATCAGTTCCCTGGAAAGCCCCAAACCGCAGGCCTCGGACGTGGTCCGGGCAGACGCCCAGGCGCTCTCCGAGTCCAGTACGTGGGGGCACCGGCAGCTGCACCCCGAGCCCCAGGAGGACAGCGAGCGCCACCAGGACAGCGAGCGTCTCCGGGGCGCCCTGCGGAGCCTGAGGGGCGAGCGGAAGGCCCTGCAGGCCCAGCTGCAGGAGAGAGAGTACGTGTCCGGGGCGGCAGCCCCAGCAGCCGCAGTGCGCTTTAATATCGGGGATTCTCAGCTGGTGCCGGCCGCGTGAGCGTGGAAAGGCCGTTCGACGGCCATATTGCATCACTGAAGGGGCCCTTAGGCTCCTCACACGAGCTGTAGAGGGACTTCCCCTTCTCCTCTAACCCTGTCGGAGGCCTACAGCTCTTCCCGTGCTTAGGACACCATGTTCGCTAGTCCCGGTTCTGAGACCGCGTCTCAGACCTGCTGCGTGGTGGCTGGTGGGGGAGCCAGCACCCAGCACCTCGGCCCGCCCACTGGGGCTGGTTGGAGGCCGGAGCCCAGACCCCTGGAATCCGGCTGGTGCCCGCGTGCACCTCAGGCCTGGGGAGGGCTCTGAGCTGCCGTGGCTGAGTGGCCGCTGCTTCACCCGCAGTGGAATCTAAGCGCATCCGAGAGTGAGGTGGCGGCTTCGTCCTGAAAGTTAGGTGTCAGGGAGCTCAACGCGAGGCTGGTCGCTCTGAGGGGCGTGACGTCTGCGTTGGCCTCCTGAGCCCCTGCTGTGTGCCCGCTCTGCCCACCGCCCACGTGTGCCGTCTCGGTCACACGAGAGTCACGGGACCTGACAGGCCCGTCGTGGCGAGCAGCAGTGGCCGGGCCTCCAGCTGGTCTCTGAAAGCCCCGTCCTCAGCCACGTCGCCTGTGGGACAGGAGTGGCCACGTGGGCGCAGCTGCTGGCAGGTGCCTGGGGGACCCTGTGCCCAGGACGGTGAGGCAGGCCGAGGCGAGTCTGCGTCACTCCCGCGGGCCCTGCACAGGCCTCAGCCGTCCTGCTCGGCCTCCCCCGCGGCCCCTTGTCCGCCTGCCGCAGTGAGAGGGCGCGGGCTGTTGGCTGACGCCGCACGTCTGGCCCTCTGTTCAGTCTGGAGGTGAAGCAGCTGCTGCAGGCCAAGGCCGACGTGGAGAAGGAGCTGGCGGAGGTGCGGCGAGGAGAGGAGGCCCGGCGAGCGCAGGAGGCGTCTCTGAGGTGAGCGCGCGGGATGGCCTCTCCCCCGGGCAGGCCAGTCAGCAGGCTGGCCCGGCACCTCCGTGCCCACACGCTTCACCCGGCCGGTGCCACCCACACACTCCCTTGTCCACCACAGCCCCTAAGCAGAAGCAACCCAAATGCCCACCAGCGGGTGAATAGAGGAAAAACGGAGGTGTCCATACCAGCCCAACGAGCATGGATGGGCCTCAGAACCGTGTCCAAGGGAGCGGCAGGCGGGCAGGCCACTGACGACCCGGCACGTGCAGAGCAGGCCGGGCAGGGCAGGGAGTGGTCAGTGGTTGCAGGGCTAGGCCAGGGCGTGGGGTGATGGATGGGTGCGGGCCTCTGGGCGATGGGAACCCTGGGGTCCTAGAATTAGGCAGGGGTGATGGCTCCCCAACACCGAGAGTGCACTGGGCACTGGCTATGCACTTTAAGACAGTGGCCTGCACATCCGTGCAAGGTGCCCCCCCTCGAGGTGGAGGAGAAGTCTGAGCAGAAGCACTTGGCACTCGGAGCGACCTCTAAGGCTGCGCAAACGAGCTTCACTTTTACAAAAGTTGGTTCTTAAACGTGCTGCAAGGCAGCGTGCGTTCCGCTGCAGGGGCAAGCCGTGCGAAGCGGGAGTGGACTCGGGGTCCCCTTGCCCAGGGCAGCTCCCTCTGCCAGGTTTCCTGCTCCCCCTGCGGCCCGGCCCTCCCCCGGGGGAGGCCCCGCACTCCGGGCGCTGAGTGTCCCCTGCTCCTCTCTCTGCTTCTGCTCCTACGCCTTGTCTCTCGTCCGTGTTGCTTCGTGGCTGCTTCAGGGGCTGCTTGCCGCCTTCGCGGGGACAGGCCACCTGCGCCGCCCCGGACCCTGCCGCCAGAACCGGACGAGGGCTTGTTCTCGGACGAAGGGCGCAGCTTGGTGCCGGCGGGGCGGACCGGAGAGCAGGTCGCAGGGCAGCGGCGTCGCGTCCCTTTGAAGCCCAGCGGGCGCTGCCTCCGCGCCGCCGAGCACCCTCCCTCTTCCGCCTCTCGCCTCTGGTGCCGCCCCATGGCACTCCCGCCCCACGGGACTGGCACCGTGTGCCCTGTGGGTGCCGCGTGGCAGCTGGGCCCACACACTCGTCTGCCGCCAGACGTCTGCACGCGACACCGTGCACCGCGAGATGGCAAAAGGGTGTCCCTGTCCCCCTCCCGCCAGAGAGGAGATCCAGGCGCTGATCCGCAGGTGTCAGGACCTGGAGGCAGCGGAGGAGGCGCAGGAAGACGACCCCACGGAGGTGACCCCCGAGGTACGGCCTCTCAGGGAGCTTTCTGCAGCCTCGTGTGCCCGGAGCCCTCCTCGGGGGTGAGGACGTCATTCAGGGGGCGGCTCTTAGGGGGTGTCCCGTAGGCAGTGCGTGTGGGCCCCCAAGTGCACCAGCCAGGCTTACTCTGACCGTCACGGCGGCCACTCTGGCTTCGTTCTCGTTCGGAGCTGAGCTAGGAACTGCCTTCGCCCCAGAAGGCCCGGCTCTGTGACCGCCGCAGCAGGAGACAGAAGGGCTGGGGCAGGTCATCCTTGCTCCGCAAGGCTACTGGGCTGCCTCCCGGAGCCCACGTCCTGGAGCAGCGCCCGCGAGGGCCCGGCGGCAAAGACCTGCTGGTGCCGCAGCCCGCGTGCGGTCCCTCCCGAGCGTCCACTGGGTGTGCGGGCACAGACCTCTCCCGGCACCTGCTGAGTCCTACCTGTGGCTCCCTGCAGGCCCCAGAGGAGCCCCGGCCTGCCAGCTGTCCCTCTCAGCAGGACTCGGAGCCCGGCGCCAGCGAGGACAGCCCGTCCCAGCCCTGCACCTGCTCCGAGCAGCGGAGACACGCAGCCGCCAGCACCCTGCAGGCCCGGTGGAAGGTGTACAGGTGCCAGGTGAGGGCTCCCCGGCCCTCTGGGCTGCACCCACCAGGCAGTGCTGAGGCCCCTCCCAGCTGCTGGAACCACTGACCCAGGGTCACCTGCCCTCGGACGGGCGGCTCTGTGGTCGGTGCAGGTGACATGCAGGAAGACGTGGGAGACAGAGCAGACACCGTGGAGAATGGGGGGGGGGCAAACACCACCCCTGGAGGCACGAGGGGCCCCTGGGAGGATGAGCGCTTGTGTTGGCAGGGGCTGGTCCCAGGCCTGACAGCTGGCAGAGCCGGCACCTCCTCTCCCTCCCCCGCCCCCCGATGGCAGGGGCGGGACCAGGACACAGACTCTATTGTGAGAAGTTGGTCCTCGGTTAACTCACACCTTGTCTCTGTTTCAGAAGAGGAAGGCCGCGCTGGACGAGGTGAGCGGGTTTGGTTCCCTGATGTCAGAGAAGGTGAGGGTGGGGGTGGCTCAGGCAGCTTCATCCTGGTCCCCACGAAGACTCGGGTCTGCGGCACTAACCGGCGGCAGCTCCCCCGGCGGTGCGGGGGGCGGGGTGACCAGCTGTGGTTCACGTGCACACGGGGGTCGGCCACGGTCAGGGGCGGGATGTCTGTCCCGGAGGTTCTGGAGAGAGAGGCGCTGCGAGTCAGTGACCCTGCGGTCGGTCACGAGGGATGCCCTGCCTCTGCTCTCGGAGCTTCCCCCACAGTCTCCCCTGGTCCGAACCCACCGCCTTCCTGGGCATCCTCAGCCTCCGTCCGCTCTCCCCGCAGGCGGCCACGGTGCTCCAGGCGGCCTTCCGGGGACACCTGGCTCGGGCGAGGCTGTTGGCGAGCCCAGCGTGTGGTCCTGGGCCTCCCAGGGTGCCCGGCCTCCCCAGCCAGGTAACCCTCCCACCCTCCCTGGGACCCAGCGGCCCTCCCAGTCTCGGGTCCCCCTCGCCCGGGGTTGTGCCTGCCTCCCTCCCGGCCCTGCAGGCCCCGCCGGGTGCCCTTGGGGTCCAGGTAGTGGAGGTGCTGGAACGTCCACACAAGGTCCTTCCTGCCGTTAGGACGGGAGCTTAGGCGCAAGCACCCCTGCAAGGGTCTCTAGAGCCGGGAGCTAAGGACCTGCAGCCAGAAACTGCTGCCTGGAGAGCAGAGGCTGAGCCCCTGACGAGCTGTGCCCACCTGCTCTCCGGAGGGGGCGCTGGCTGTGCCGCCCAAGGGCAGGCGGCCCTCAGAGCTCTCGCCCTTGTTGCGCGCAGAGCCCTTCCTCACCCCGCCCTCCGAGCCCTGTTGTCCAGGCCGAGGACGACCCCAGGCGGGAGGCGGCCATTACCCTCATCCAGTCGGTCTTCCGGGCACACCTGGCACGGGCGAGGCATAGGTAAGCTGCCTGGCAGGCCCACGCCGTACCCGCCGCACAGGCGCGCCCAGGCGCAGGGGCGAGCCAGGACCACAAGTTACACCTTGTGAAACTTGCTCCCATGCCTGCAGGTGGGTGGGCCACCGTCCTGGTCAGACGGGGAGGGTCAGGTAGGAGAGACCCGTGCGGCTGGCAGAGCCCCGTTGGTGGACTGGCTGCCCTGTGTCCTGGTGCACCCCCTTTCTGAGGAGCCACGGGGCATCCCGGGCTCCGGCCTCCTGCCGCCTCGCCGTCCTGAAGCTTTAGTGCCATTGCTGGCCACGCTGCCCCTCAGGCAGGACTCCCGGCCACAAGCACTCGGCCCTCGGGCGAAGTCGGCCCACGGGTGGGGTCCCGGGTGGGGTCCGCATGAGGCTCGGCGGGCATCCCACGCGGCAGTGTCTGCTGTCTGGGAAGCGCAGGCCCCTCCCGTCGCGCCGCGCTGCTCTCACACACCTCCGCTTCTCGGCCTGCGTGGCAGACGGCGGCCCCGCGCTGTTAGGTCTGCAGCTTCTCCATGCAGAAGGGCAGCCACGTCAGAACTGCATGGCCCGGCTGCACACGACTGTGGCAGGTCCTCCCTGGGCACTCATCCCGGACAGGGGCCTCGCCACTGAGACAGCAGGGAGGGGTGTCTGAGGCCCGGCTTCAGCGGCCCCTCCCAGTCCCCGGTCCCCCTCACTTGCGGGAAGCTGACCGAGGGCTCAGGGAGCCCCCACGGCCAGCTGTCAGGATGGGGTTCGGCTAGGGTGCAGCTACCTGCTGCCCACCATGTGGGGCCAGTGGCCCGAGGAAGCCGGCAAGCCCGATGGTGGTCAGCTGCGGTCTCTCTTCCAGAACTGGGGTGCTCCCTGCAGCCTCTCCCAGGACGCCCGTTGCAGCCACACTCAGAACGCCCTCCCCGCCAGCACCCCCTGTGGCGCCTGCTGGTAAGTCAGGTCATTGCGTGTCGCTGCCAGAGCCAAACAGCCACCACCCGGAAGCACAGGAGGTGGAGCCCTCACCCAGCCTCCCTGGGGGAGAGACGGACGGATGGACGAGCCCCAGGCACTGCCAGCCACCTGCGGGCGCCCGGTCCCAGCTGCGGGCAGGCGTCCTGGCTTTGCTATCAGCTCCAACTGGGGGGCCCTCCCCGAGCCAGTGCTCCCCGGAGCTGGGTTTTAAGTAAAGAATTGCTCGAGTTTCCTGTTCCGCTCAGGAAGGCCCAGAGCCCCACTTGGAAACCGGGGTGGCGGGCCTGCGAGGTGGCAGCTGGGGATTGCTTTCAGCCCCCAAGTCCAGGGCTCCACGCTGGCCTGGGGTCCTCCCACCTCGTCCTGCAACTGGGCAGCTCATCTCCACCTGCTGGAGGGAGGACGCGCCCGGGCGGGTGGAGATCGGAGACCGGCCCCAGCGAAGCCTGCGGCCTCGGCTGTGGGAAGGTGCCAGCGGGTGCTGTGTCACCGGCAGCCTTTCCCGGGCGCACTGGCTGCGTCGGGTGGGAAAGATGGAGTGAGAGGGCTCCCAGGCCGGATCTGCGGGAGGAAGCAGCCGTTGGGGCCCGAGGTGGCATTGAGGTGTGAGTGGTGCGAGGGTCGGTGGCAGTGCAGGGACGGCCGCAGCGTTTCTGAACTGAAGGTGTGGGGCGCGGGGGGCGCGGGGGGCGCGGGCCCGCCCCGGGCTGACTGCTGCTGGCCTGCGTGTTCCAGGTCAGGAAGACGGTGAAGTGAGCGGCGGGGACGCCGCGGAGGGCCCAGCCCCGCAGCCCTGCCCTGGTGAGTGGGAGGCCACGGCGGCGGCAGCCACGGGGGCAGGGAAGGAGGCGCCCTCGGCCCAGCACCCCTTCCCTGCAGGGGGTGGTGGGGTGGAGCGGAGGACAAGCTGAGTTTGCGCACAGCTCGCCCGGAATCTCTCGTCGGAAACTGCCACCTGTCGCCTTCTGCAGCCTTGTCCGGGCTCTCGAGCTCGAACTCCGATATTCTCCCCAAACCTCCGTTTGTAAAGCTCCGCAGCAGTCCTGGGACCCCGCCCCAGCCCTGCACTGGGCGCCGGCTCCCGGCCAGCAGACCCCATGGCGGCCTGGTCCTGTGACGGGGCTGCCGTGTGCGCACCCGCCTCCCGCAGCCTCGCCTCCGCCACACACGTCAGCGCGGGCGCGTCCCGAGGCAGCCTGCTCCCCAGGACCAGTCTGTGTGACGGGCCGCGAGCCCCGGCTCCGTGCGGAGCCAGTGCTTTAAGGGAAAAGGCCTGACGGACCTGAACTCCGCTGGGGTTTTCCTTTGGTTCAGTTATCCTCACCCGAGGGTGTCTTTCCGTTGGTCTTTAGAGAGAGCGGGAGAGAGTCACAGCGATGGGTTGCCTCCTGCACGAGCTGGGCCGGGGAGGAGCCTGCAGCCAAGGTGCGTGCCCTTGACCAGAATCGAACCCGAGACCCTTCAGCCCCCAAGACGATGCTCTTTCCACTGAGCCAACCTGGCCCGGCTGTTTTTAATTTCATAAGTTTCCACTTTGGTGGTCATTTCCCCAAGAGTCACAGAAGGAAGCTGATGCAGCAAGAGTCCCCCCTCGTGTCACCTCCGGCACCGCGCGTTTTCCCTCGGATCCCGCGAAGCCATGGAGCAGGAGCCTCCTCTGTGGGGCCTGCCTGCCCCCCGGTCCCAGGGCCCCTCGCCTGGCGGTGGCCGCTCCAGTGTGCAGTGGGCACACAGCTCGAGTGGCTGCTGGGTGGTCCTGCCTCCGCCCGATGGGCGATGCTCGGAGGAGGCTGGCGTCCTCCCCCGGCGTCTGCATGTGGAGAGGCCGGTGTTCAGAGCTGAGCCGAGAGGCGGGGGCACTGGGCGGTGACGGGAGAGGCTGTGGCGGGGTGAAGCGGGTTCGAGGCCTGTCCGTCCTGACCGCTCTGGCAGTGACCCTGGGCTTCTTGCCAGGAGAGGGCAGTGGGGTGACCCCTCCCTCCCCCTCTGGTTCCTTTCAGCCGAATCCCCTCCCTCATCTGCGCCCTGGGAAGACGCCTGCTCAGACGACTCGGACGAAGTCATCATGGCTCCAGCTCTGCCGGAGAAGAGAAGCATCCCCCTGCCCCCCGCCCTGAGTCCCCGCGTGCACGCCGCACACGGGGGCGCTGTGTCCGCGGAAGGCTAGGAGGACAGAGCCGCTGGAGGACAGGCCCTGACACTGGGAAGTCACTTACCTTTGGGGAAAGAACAGGACCTGCTCTCCCTCGGCACCTCCGGCTTCTCGTGTGGCTGGTTTGTGTGAGGCCCGAGCGCCTTCCCCCCTGAGGGGCCGGTGGTCACCCCAGCCCGGTGCCCCGAGTCCGAAGGGTCGCGTCAGGGCGCACACCCGACGGGCCGGACGCCGTCATGGCCCGAAGGAAGCTTGTCTCACGGTCTGTGGGCCGCCGAGCCCAACCCTTCCTCCTCCCGCTGGCGCTTGGTGCTGCCCGAGCCTCGCCTTACCCCGGCCAGGCCTGTCCTGGTGGCCGCCCCAACCACACGGCGGGTTCAGAGCCAGCGGACCAGGAAAGCCCCGGCAGGCGCTGCGTCATTCCGGGGCGCCCTCCGCCCACAGCCGGCCTCCCTGTGGCTGTCCCTCCGGGAGCTCCAGGCGATGGGCCCTGAGGGAGGCTCCGGGGCACCCAGGCCCACGCACCCCACCCCAAGGCCTAGCCACGGGCAGAGCGGGGAAGGGAGGGCGAGCCGGGGACTTGTGTGCTGGGCCGTGTGGGTGTGTGCGCGTTCCACACCCTGTCCTGGGCCGGCACTGCTGGGCTGCTGCGCGCCCCCTGACGGCCGTGCAGTGTGCAGCCTGCCTGTGGGCCCTCAGACCCTGCGACTCTTCCCTGGGGTGCCCCTGCCAGGCACGTGTGCGGAGCTCAGCCTGGGCTGGGACCCAGGGCCTGCCTTCCGTATGCTGCCGGACTGGCCCCGCTGCTCCTGGCACCCAGGTGGGCGCCAGCGGTGAGGCCCGCAGTGGGCAGGGCCAGGTGAGGGAGCAGGGCCTGCGTGAGCCTGGGGGTGGGACTTTGGCAGGTAGCAAGAGTGAGGCTCCCTGGGGAGACTGGACAGGGCCCAGGAGCAGGGACGTGGCTTCGGTGAGCGCCAGAGGCCCAGGTCCTGCGTGTCCAGGGTGAGGGAAGGGGTGGCTCTGGGCGATTTCCCCACAGCCCCTGCGTATCACCTTGCACTTGACAGCGAGCACACCTGCCTCCCCAGACCCTGGACTGGCAGTGACACATCAGCCTGTGGAGCTGTGGGGGCACCTGGTGCAGGGGGACCACCCCTCAGGCTCCAGGGGCACCCCCTTTGGGGCCCCACTGGCTCTCTGTCCCACAGGGTCACCCTTAGCTCACATCCCCCCTCCCACACGGACAGACTAGGGACTCGGGAGGCCGGCGCTGGCAGGAAGTGTCCCCAGACTCAGGCAGGAAGAGGGGGGGCTGATGCCAGGGCAGATGTGGGGCTGCAGGGTTTGTGCAGAGTGTGGTCCCCTGGGGAGGGTGCCTGGCTGGGACGGCCTGGCCACCAGGCCTCAGGTCCCAGACCTCCATAGTGTGAGCCCTGGATGTCGCTGTGCTGACCAGGGCTTGTCCGTGTGGACAGGAGGGACCGACATGGCCGCCCTGGGGGCCGTCCTGGAGGAGGAAGGGCCCAAGTGCTGGGAGAGGCAGGTGTCCAGCCGGGTCTGCGGCCTTAGAAAGCCCCAGCTGAGCCCAGGAGCAGGGTCACGTCTGTGGCTCGGGCTCTGAGGACCTGAGAGCGGACACACACCTGCTGGGCCCCACCTCCTAGGCCCTCCCCGGCCCCCAGCAGCTGACCACCCCTCGTGCGTCCTTAAGACCCCAGGAGTCCCCTCTGGAATGTGGCCCTGGGTGCTGAGCGGGTCCTGGCTGCTGCTCGTGGCTGTGAGGCTCTGGGGAGCAGGACCCTGCTCTGCTTCGTGCTGCCAGCCTTTGTGAATAAAAGCAGTTTGCAGCGTATTTGTCATCACCCTTAAACCCGCATATTTAGTTGCTTCCGGGCGTGGGCTGTGGCTGGGCCGCGGGAACCACACGCTGGCTCCTGGCAGGCGGCTGGTCAGCTTGGCCTCTGAGCAGGAGGGCGCCCGTGAGCCTCAGCCGGCTGCCTCCCGACACCCCGTCCATCCGACACCCTGTCCATCCGATGTCTCTCCTGCTCCCCAGTGAGGACTGAGCACCAGGAGAGGAAAGCGGGCGCGTCCCCCAAATCCCATCCCACTTCTGCTCGCACAGCGGCGAGGACCGGCGGCCCTAGGAGGCGGCTTCCCGGTGCCGTGCACAGACGAGGCAACACCATGGTCTGTCCGCCGGCACTGCTGCTGGCCCTTGCACTGGGCAGAGCTGGTCCCAGCCCGCAGTGACCTGTGGTTGGCCGAGGCGTGCGCCCGAGCCTGTCCTGGCAGCCGATGCCCGCGTGCAGCTGGCAGTGGCACTAGGAGCCTTGGTGCTTGCAGAGCGCTGTGGGGCCGTGAGGGCAGAGCTTGGGCACATCAGACAGCGCAGAGGCAGGGGGGAGGGCAGGGAGAGTGGGGGGAGGCCCAGCCTCGCAGCTGCTCCCGGGAAACATAGAAATGGGCGTCAGGTGCCCCCGCCGCACATGGCCCCCCGCTTCCGTCTGGGGCGTTCTCTCCACGTGAAGCGGCGCCGAGCGTGGGGCCTGAGAAGCTCTGACCAAGACGGTGTAGCGGGGATGCATCCAGGCACCAGGCGGATGGGGGCAAGTCTGGATCCGAGCCGGCCCTGCAGCACGGCGGGAGCAAAGGGTGAGCAGCGGTCCGCTCCCTGCAGGGGCACAGCCAAGGGCCTTGGTGGGGGGCCCCCCTTACACTCACCCTGGGGGCCCAGATGTGGGGGGGGGGGCCTTCCTTGCTGAGGGTCAGGCGGCCCTGAGCTGTTGGTTATCCCAGCTGTGCGGCTGCCAGCGAGGCAGCAGGTGGGACTTCCCCCTCCCTGGGGGGGTGCACGTGCCCCCAAGCACGCCCTCTGCTCATGGGCACTCACGTTGGAAATGGACTGTGAGACGAAGAGGGAGCCCTGGGTTCGCTTCCTGGTCAGGGCACGTGTGGGTCAGTCAGTGTGTGTCTCACGTTGGTGTCTCCCTAAAAGCCAGTGGGAACAATACCCGCAGGTGAGGAGGAACCAA
>PVJC01037015.1:0-17432 GCA_004026665.1 Murina feae | reverse complement strand
CATAAATGTACAAACTACAAAAACCATGTGAGGTCCTAATTTACATAACACAATAATTTGTTAATGTGGATATCTAGATTGATCATGGGGGTTTCCTGGTTCACGTCTCTGCAAATTCCTTTACAAGGTCATTCAGTGTTCTACCCTTCGTAACTTTATTTTTGTAATGGAAGGTGTCGGCTCCTCTTGGCAAATGCCCGCTGTAAATCACTTGTCATTT
Source organism: Murina feae (assembly GCA_004026665.1). NCBI lineage: Eukaryota > Metazoa > Chordata > Mammalia > Chiroptera > Vespertilionidae > Murina > Murina feae. The sequence goes on along the minus strand of PVJC01037015.1, from coordinate 17,212 downwards.
TGAGAAGGATTAGGTTGAGGACACCATTGTACAAATGTACATTTCGACGTAAGTTCAGACTCACACAGAACAGATTAGCAGGAGGAAACAGAACTATTGATCTGGCTGCCGCTGTCAGTCCCTCTCTCTCTCTTTTTCTTCTTTTTAAGATTTTTTAATTAATTTTTAGAGAGAGAGGGAGAGAGAGAGAGAGAGAGCACAACATTGATGCAAGAGCACAACGTAGATCGACTGCCTCCTGTACACCCACTGCCCAGGATGAATGAAGCCCACGACCCAGTCTTGTGCCCTGACAGCAATGGAACCAGCAACCTCCAGGCACACTAGATGACACCCAACCAACTGAGCCACACCAGCCAGGACCAAGTGCCCTGTCTCTCTTGAATGTGCATTGTTGATTCTGGAAAAATGGACATAAATTGGAAACAGTAATTTCCAGGTTTCTTGGAAAGGCTTGGACATTAGGGAGAATGGGTTAGGAGGGAGCTTACTCATTGCAGAGATCGCAGCTTATGCTTCATTTGTATAATCTGTCACTGTTTGGTGTTTTAAACATGGGCATGTATTACTTGTTCAATTAAAACATCCGTCAACAAGAAAAGGAACACTTGGAGAAATAATTCATGTTGCCTTAGTAAGGTGACCAGATGTCCCGCTTTTGGCGGGACAGTCCCAGTTTTTAACAATTTGTCCCACATCCCGTGGCGTTTTAAAAAAGTTCTGATTTTTGGAAAGAATGCACGACAAGCTAGGGAACGGCGGGAGAATGGGAAGGGAAGATACGATTTTCGGCAGCCAAGAGGTCAATGGTGTCCCGCTTACCAATGTTAAAATCTGGTCACCTTACCGTACAGTCTCAGCACTCGGTTGCCCATTAGTAATGTTTAGACTCTTGCTCATCTTCCTAAAACCATTAACATTTGCATATGTATTTTATGTTACATGTAAACTCTGTAGAGTTTAGCATCTTCATTTCGGCTGGACAAGGTTAAACCCGGGGAATTTCCCAACTCGGAGCGTGCAGTCAGATCCACCCTGCTGATCTCTGGGGCTCAGTTTTTGGAAAGCTAGGGAGACAGCTGTCATTTTCGTGGCTGCTTTTCAGAAGATGAGGCGTGCTTCCTGAGGATGCCGGCAGAAGGGTATTTCCTGCGCTGGACACCCCGTGCGTGTGTGTGCAGGAGGCCTGGAGGGCCGTGCCCCGGGGCCGCCTGGTCTCCGGCTGCCTGCTGTCGCACATAGTGAGAAGGCTGGCGGCGGGCAGGGCCGCCTCCGGTCCTGTGATGGATGGTCAGCCGAGCAGGAAGTCAGGTGGCCGCTGCCGCTCGCCGCTCCCCATCAGGGTTTCTCCATCAGCTCATCAAAGAAAAACCACAGAACACCGCCATGCGAGACCACCACAGCTGAGCTCTCCGCTGCGCTTAAATGAGTAACCGAGGCATGTTAAGATGTCTTTAAAAATCATGACGTCTACGTTGGATGTCTTTGATGGCTCTCCATTTGAAAAGTAATACATTCAGTGCAATGTAATATGCGTGGATCGACAGATTTCACCTTCGTTCGCGATAAAATTCCTCAGCCAGCTGGGAATAGAAACTCCCTTAAGCCTAATGGGAGTATCTACCCGAAGCTTCTGGCAAATAGCATAGGCATTTCAGAAACGGGCAAGAACAAAATCCTGCGAAGTATAAAACTTTGTATCTTTCACAAGTTAAAGGCACAGACTTAATGAGGGGGACACCAGTACCTGGGTGACGGCCCTGAGCAAGGACATGCCTTCCCATCGTCCCAAGTCTTCCTCTGGGTCCTCCGGCGGTGGTTCTGGTTTCCCCGTGTGGATCTGGCCTCCTTCTGGGGAGGTGACTGATCCAGGTCTTTGTCGAAGAACTTTGCATATCTTCAGGCCGCCTGGTTGGGTGTTACAGGTGGCGTTTTTTATATCCTCCCAGGACATTGCTTTTTTATCACTATACAGTATCTCTCTTTATTCCGAACACACTTTAGTCTTAAGTACTGTTTTACTTCCAATATTAAGAGAGCTAAAGCTTTCTCTCTTTTTTGCTGCAGGAAGCTTTATGGTTTCCATTTGGTCCAAGGCCTGGGAGAGGGCTCCGGGGTGGGGGTGGCAGTGGGGGGTTAAAAGGCTGCCTGGTGGTTGCAGAGAGAGGCTCAGGCAGAAGCCAGACACCAGGGGGAGGCGGGGGGGGGGGGGGGACCTCAACGGCCTCTGGGCTCCAGAGGCTCCTAGTCGTGCTTGAGGGGGAGCCTTTTGAAGAGATACTCGCCCCGCGCAGCCTAGGTGAGGTGAGGCATCAGGGGGTTGGCCATCTTCTTGGTGCGTTTCACCTGCTCACCCCCCACACGGCTCTCCAGGAAGCCACGGAGCTGCGGGTCTGCAGGTGCAAAGGGCCTGGCTCAGGTTCTTCTCCAGGACCACACGGCTTCCCTGGCACCCTGAGTTTTACCCACTCGCCTTGGGGAGGCTTCTGTGCGTCCTGGAAGAAAATGTGGCCGCACGCTGCCTTTGCATCTTCGAGAGTCTCTCAGTGCCCGCCAGCTTCTCCTCCGCCAACTCTCCGAAGAGGAGGCCCAAGCCCCCCACCTCGAGGTGGAAAGAGAAGCCCTGACAGAGGTAGGTGTAGGAGGCCTCAGATGCCAGATGCCAGGCCGTTGATGGGGCCTCCGCCGCAGTGGGATGATTCGGGTGGATTTGGGAGCTCATGTTGCTGGGCAATAAGGAGTTAAGCTCAAAAAATGGTGTTAGCTGGTCTCAGAGGCCGAGAACGGCTGAGGTGGTTCTGAAGGAGGCGCTGGGAAAATAGGATGAAGTGTGGTTGGAGGCAGGAAAAGGGGCGTCCTGCCTGGGGTCTTGCCGCTCTGTCTGGTCTTGGGGTACAGTGGCCGCGCAGGGGTAACCAGTGTCCTCAGGCTCCTTTTCTCCTCTCTAGAACCCCAGCTCTTTGTCTCGCTGAGGCGTGGCTCCGTGGTTGAGCATCAACCTATGAACCGGGAGGTCACAGTTCAATCCCCAGTCAGGGCACATGCCCGGGGTTGCGGGCTTGGATTCCCAGTGTGGGGCGTGCAGGAGGCAGCCCATCAATGATCCTCTCTCATCATTGATGTTTCTATCTCTCTCTCCCGCTCCCTTCCTCTCTGAAATCAATAAAAAAATATATATGTTTTTTTAAAAGAAAAAGGGACATCCCTGGATCTGCTCTGTCTCAGATCCTGGAGGCCATGCAAACTAACCCGACATCCCTGTATTTGTCATGAAAATCAATGTGGCAATTCACTGGACAGTGTTAAATTTCATGGTTCAAGTCAAATTTATATTGGTCCCATTCACTTTAAAATACATTCATTTTCTACCAAATGAGTGTTAGTGCTTGAGAGCACAGCACTAACAGATTAGCAGTCTACAGGAATACCTAGAAATATGCGAAGGCATCACAGATGCCTGTTTTAACAAGCACTCAAAGAGCAACCTGAAATTAGGTGATTTCACCCACCAAAGCATCTTGGAAAAATCCTGAGAAAAACAGCACAAGTGTGTGCACACAGGACCATTTGTCTAGGATTCGGTCAAGCTCAACAGAGGTGGAGAATGGGAGGCCGTGATTCACTTCATCTCCATGACCAGTCGAATGACCTCTAGACCAGCTGTTGCCGTGCAAGGAATTATCTTAGACCTCGGAGTTACTCCGAGTCCTTGGGTTGTGTTGTAATACACAAGAGTAGGTTTGCTTTGCAAAAGAGAGAGGGCAAGGTGAAAAGGAGAAGGCATCTGTTATTCCTAGCGAGTTAAGCCTTCTAAAAATATTTCTCTTTTAGTTGACCTTTTTATTTCCACCCTACTCTGGAAAGAGGGCTTTCTAAACCAGTGGTTCGCAACCTTTTTTTGGCCGTGTCCCACCTAAGCATCCAAGACCAAGTCCTACGGTGTCTCTCTATCATGTTTAGGGTTTCAGTGAACAGTTGATGGATCCAAAGGAAGGAAAGGATTCTCTCAGGAGCCAGCCAATATTGCAATCAGTTTCACATTAGTCAGGTTGATGTATGGACCAGGCAGAGAGGACCCACGGGATTTTTTAAATGCCTGTGTGGTTACGGAGTCTCGGAAGCCTAATGGCTTTCCAGGGGATTGTTTTATGGAAATCAATGGTCTGGAGTCTGTCATCGCATCAGGTGCTCCCGCTCTGGATGATAAGGAGATTGTCATTTCTCCTCCTCCTCCTTCTCCTTTTCTTTCTTCTCCTTTTAAATAAGCTTTCTCTTTTCCTCTGAATATTCTAGAAATGACTAGTAAATAGTGCTCATTCTAGAAGGGAGCAACATGGTGCAGAGCTGTTCTTGCTCCAGAACCAATCTTGTTTTGAAATCTGGTTCCGTTGCTGCCTGGCTGTTCACCTTGCCAAGCTCTCTCGCCAGCACACCTCAGTTACCTGAGAGTTAGGGGCTCTGCTCATGCTGGTTACCACCCAGGGCTGATGCCGTGTGGCTTCCATCAGACAGTCCCATTCGCACATTGGTGCCAGGCTCTAAATGCCATTTTATTAATAAGAATCAGAAAAAATATAAGCAACTAAAACTACCTATAATTTGACTGCTGGGAAATAAACTTTGTTTTCAGGTACATTTTCCCATTCTGGAGTTTTCAAACGAAGGCTACCAAATTAATCAAATGTACTTAGCCAGACACCATGCTACATAGTGAGAGAGAGGCATATGGTTACAGTTTAAGTCAACATTTTATGACATTCTTCTGGCTCACTCTCTTTCTAGTATTTACTTATTCATTATGGACTCATTCAAAGATTCTTTTTACGCCTTTTATGTGCCAGACACTGTCCTAGGTACTGGCACAGCAGTGAACAAAACACGAACCTTGCTCTCATGAAGCTTACGTGTGTATGTGTGTGTGTGTGTGTGTGTGTCTGCCCACTAGAGAGAGAGAGAGAGACCACACACTGTAAAATAAACATCATATGTCATGGCGATAAACATGGGGCATGTGGGAGCATGGGGGGTACTCTTGGAGGTGGGTAGAAGGTTGAAATTTGAGAGAAGACGGTCAGTGTTTCACATAAAAAGAATGGCCAGCCCTGAGCTACCTGGCCAGGGTTCTGAGTAGTAGAATGGGGATGTTTTGGGGAGCGTTATTCTGCTGACTACAGCTTGTGAGGTCTCACAATCCAGAGCCTATACATGTATGACTCTCCTCCAACATGCAGCAGGAACCTGTTATTATAGCAGGCACTTTGAATGCTAGGAATTCCAGGATGCAGAGTTCTGCATAAGATGGGAGGTCTGTCTAGAAGGAGCTCAGACTACAGGGATCAGCAAAGGACGGCCCACCAGCTATTTTTGTACAGCTCACACGGTAAGAATGACTTTTACTCTTTTTTTAAAGTGATTGGAAAACCCAAAGGAATAATATTCTGTGACACATGAGAATCATAGGCGGTTCCATTTTGTGTCCACACATAGTCTTATAGGAACATAGCCGCGCTATTCATTTATGTGGCATGCATGCTACCTTGCTGGCGTTGGTAGTTGTGATAGAGACTAGACGGCTGCAAAATCTAAAATAATTACTTTACAGGAGAAACTTGCTCTGGACTCACCACGGCCAGTCGAGCTTTTGTGATAGGGGAAACACTGTCTATCTGAAGTGGGACGCACGAGCCCCACGTGGCACTTGAAGTGAAGCCAGTGTCCTGGGAAACTGACTTACGTTCTATGCAATTAGCATTGGTTTCCATTTAAAGGGCCAGCTGTGGCCGGTGGCTCCTACATGGGGCAGCTCAGTGCTGGGAGGAGATATGAGGATTATGAAGACGCTGATGATGTGAGATGATCATTTCACCGTGTGCCAAGAATTGTGCTGAGACCAAAGGTGATACCTTTTTTTTAAAAAAATGTAGTATCAATTCTACTGATTGATACTAGGTTGTTGCAAATTGGGCACTTTTATATCCTCAACTTTTCTGTTTCACTTTGTTTTATTTTATTTTTATTTTTTTAATATATTTTATTGATTTTTTACAGAGAGGAAGGGAGAGGGTTAGAGAGTTAGAAACATCAATGAGAGAGAAACATTGATCAGCTGCCTCCTGCACACCCCCCACTGGGGATGTGTCTGCAACCAAGGCACATGCCCTTGACCAGAATCGAACCGGGGACTCTTGAGTCCGCAGGCCAATGCTCTATCCACTGAGCCAAACCGGTTAGGGCTATTTTTATTTTTTTAAATTACATTTTCATTGATTGCAGAGAGGAAGGGAGAGGGAGAGAGAGAGAGAAATTTCCAATGAGAGAGAAAATGTCAATGATGAGAAAGAATCATCAATCAGCTGCCTCCTATACACCCCCTACTGGGGATGGAGCCCAAAACCAGGCATGTGCCCTGATCGCGAATCAAACCGTGACCTCCCGGTTCATAGGTCAATGCCCAACCACTGTGCTACACCAGCCATGCAATGATGATGCTCTTACAATTCCCATTTTTCAGATGAGAAAACTGAAGCTTGGAGAGGTTAAGTGACTCACCAAAGGTCACACAGCCAGTGTGTGGCAAAGGTGGAAACCAGGGAGACTGACCCCAGAGCTGTCCCTGCAACCACGAGGCTATCCCACCACAGTAAGATGACACAGAGACACACTGAGAGTTATGACATATGTCTGAATGCGACGGGTGCCATGAAAGAAGTGAAAACGAGGCAGGGAAACGGATGGGGGAAGAACATCCGATCAGGGAGGAGACAGACAGACATGGGTGCCGGCCGTTGACGTTTGGGCGGGATTTTGACGGACAGCTGTATGCTGGTGACCGAGGAGGACCAGCGTCCTAGACAGGGGCGTGATGTTGGGAAGGTGGAGGGGGTGTTAAGGAATTGGAGAGCAGCCCAGTTTGAAAACCCAGATGAGCTTCACTAGCCAAGGACCACCGACGCCCTCTTGTCCAACGTTCTCTTTCTCTTCATCAACAAAACAGGTAAATGTCCAGGCCTCCCTTCTCACTGGGCCTGGAAGCTTAGTGTTAAACTGGAGCTTAGCTATGGCAACAGTAGGAGAACTTGACAGCTGAGCATCTGTGTTGTGTTTTTTTTTAAATAGATTTTATTGATTTTTTACAGAGAGGAAAGGATAGGGATAGAGAATTAGAAACATTGATGAGAGAGAAGCATCAATCAGCTGCCTCCTGCACACCTCCCACTGGGGATGTGCCCACAACCAAGGTACATGCCCTTGACAGGAATCGAACCTGGGACCCTTGAGTCCGCAGGCTGACGCTCTATCCACTGAGCCAAACCAGTCAGGGCGAGCATCTGTGTTTTAACATCCTCCCCTCTCCCCACGCCACTCGAGCCTGATTTCTGCTCTTACTTAGTTTTCTTCTGATCTTAGTGTTTATTCTTATTCATGACTGAATCCCGTTTCATTATAGGCCTGTGCACTGCAACGCTCCTTCGGTCCTTTGGTGTCCGGGTATAAGTAACAAAGTCGGTTGGAGTTGGGTGAGGATCTAGGGTGAGGGCAAGAAGATAAGCCTGGAAAGGTAAGAGGCCAGTCTGAAGAGATAAGCGGCTGTCTGGCACTGGGCAGGGAGGCCCGAGCAGGCTGGTGCCGTGCCTGCTCTGAAGGTGCAGCCTGAGCCAGCCAGGTGCCCTCCCTGTGCCCCTTTCTCCGGAAGCCTCAGCTGGGATCCTGGCAGCGCACTCACTCACTTCTTGGAAACCTGGCGATGACCCCACTTCCATCCGCCGCTTGCTTCCGGGACTGGCGCTGATGTCTGTTGGTGTCAGCTCCGAGCGTTAACCCCAAACGTCCTTGGTTTCAATCTTGTCGCTGGCATCGGAGAACACACTGGCATCCTATAATCTTTCTGAAGCACAGCCCGATCGGGTCGCTGCCTCCTCGGAGAGTTCCGCTTGTTCTCAGGTGAAGCCCAAGTACACGCGCTTGGCTCGAGGTCCTGGTGCGCGCCCCAGATCTACCTGTGGGCCAGTTATTGAACTTCTCTGTGCTCAGGCTCCTCATCTGTAAAATGGGAATGACAACCGTACCTCCCCCAGAATGTCCTGGTGCGGGAACACGTGAGAACAGTCCCCGACGCACAGCAAGCGCTCCACATGTGTGTTAGCCTTATTGCTACGGCTCTTCAGACTCCTCTGTCGCCAGTTCCCCTCACAGATTCAGGTTCCACGCGTCCTGAATTACTTGCAGCCTCCCAAATGCCCTGCCTGCAGCCAGTTGCCTCTTACCTCTGGGTGTTTCGTGTAAGTTTCCTTTCTCTGAAAAGTGTCCATCTTCCCCTCCCACCCCCAGCTCTTCCTCATTCTTATCTCAGCCGAGATGCCACCTTCTCCGGGAAGCCATCCCTGACTACTCTTTGCTCTCCATCTCCCCTGTGCATTTGTCTGTGTCCCCCTAGAGACAGAGATTGTGTGTGGCTCTTCTTGTCGGAACTATAACAGTTCCTGGTGGAGTCGGTACACATAAAACTGTGACTGAATGAGAGGATGACTGCCCTGGACAACTCAAAGCACCTTGGAGGTAAAAGTGTGTGCATCAGAATGATGCAAATCTGTCATAAGGTGGCATCATCGAGTTCCAACCACATAATCTCGAAGCGGGAGAGACTCTTAAGCTGTTCCTACTATTTTCCACTTGGTGGCACCACTCCAGCTGGTACCCACCAGCCCGCCTCAGGAATGTATGCTTTGCCTAAAGTGCGAACACTTTGACAAGGGCCAAAGCATTGGTGGACAGTAGGAAAATAGGGAGGAGCAGGGGAATGCTGAGACCAGAACTTGAACTGTATCAAGGAGATCTGAGGATGAGAAGGGTCTGTGAGAACCTGGGGTCATGGCCAGGAGGTTAGCTGAAAATCCAGAATCCCGAACTCAGTTCAGAGGGCAGGAGCGTCATGGAGGCAGAAGAGGGAGGAAGAAGAGGGAAATAAGTAGATAAGACAAATTCAGCAACCACGGATGAAAAAACATTCAGAAACGGGGCACCGAATGCCATCCTGCGATCCAAATCTCGCAGCAGGCAGGGCTGGACAGCAAGCCAGGATCCAGTCCAGGAGGGCCGGCCAGCGCTGCTTATTGAGGCTCACCAATAACCGACGTGAAGACCATCACATATAGAATGTTTATTTCAAAGTGGAAGAAGATGTTAGTGTTTCTCGGTGCAGGTGCTGCGACAGTTTTTTATGCTTTCTTCAAGTTACAGAGAATTTTTTTAATCCTTATCTGAGGATATTTTCCCATTGATTTTTAGAGAGAATGGAAGAAAGAGGGAAAGACAGAGAGAAATGTTGATATGAGAGAAACATCGCTTGGTTGCTTCCTGCACGTGTCCCAACCAGGATCCGGGCTGGGGAGGAGCCTGCAACCAAGGTACGTGCCCTTAACCAGAATCGAACCTGGGACCCTTCAGTCTGCAGGCCGACGTTCTATCCACTGAGCCAAACTGGCTAGGACCAGAGAAATTTTTTAAAATCTTTATTGTTGAAAATATTACATACTATGGGCCCGGCACACAAAAATTTGTGCACTGGAGGGGGGGTCCCTCAGCCTGGCCTGTGCCCCCTCACAGTCTGGGACCCCTCTGGGGATGTCCACCTGCTGGTGTGCCTGGCCAGCCTGGGTGAGGGGCTGATGTCTGTTTGCAGGCTGGCCAAGCTCCCCAGTGGGGACCCTCACCCCATGGGGGTGTGACCAGCCTAGGTGAGGGGCTGAGGGCAGTTTTCAGGCTGGCCACAGCCCCTTCAGGTTCAGGTCCCTACTGGGGTGCCTGGCCAGCCTGGGAGAGGGGTTGAGGGCCATTTTCAGGCTGCCCACAGCTCCCATTGACCCTCAAGGCCATCCGCCTGGGAAGCGATCTGGTGGCCGTGGCACACGCGGGGAAGCTTAAGGCCTCCCCGTGTGTACCCCTGGCAACCCGATGGCATCCCAGGACGGAGCCTCGGGGCCGGCCAGCTGGTCCCGCCCAGGCTTCCTCCTGGGAAGCCATTGGGTGGCTGGGGCACACACGAGGAGCCCCGGAATGATGGATTCCAGGCTGCAGCCTCTTCCCACCCTGCTCCTCCCGCCTACGGCTTCAGCCACTGGCCTGTTTGCTCTTCCCATCCTGTGCTACGGCTGGACCCTGTGTGCAGCTTCTCCCGGGCTGTGGCCTCCGCCATCTTGGCTAGGCTAATTTGCATATTGTGGCATTGATTGGCTTGTGGGTGTGGCTTAGCCATCCCGAAGAGACAGTTAATTTCAATATGACGCTTTTATTAGTTTAGATGTCCCTGTTTGTTTTTTTTTTGCCCACTGACCCCTTCTAGCCTGCCCCTACTCCTGCCCCCCCAGAGAATTTTTTGTGTTGGTCCTTTACACAAAAGTGAGCTGCAGCCAGTGAGCTGTATAATGGGCTCACCTGCTCTGGGCTGCCACCTCAGGTAAGCATGGGTCCAAGTTGGCCAAAGTGTGGCCAGTCTGGGCTCTCCATGCAGTTGTGACTGTTGACTGGGTGCCATGGTCATTCTCAGGGTCTTCCCTTCTTGGATGACGTGAAGACTGCACATGAACGAATAGGCCATTTCCTCGTTATCCACGTAGGAGCCTGGAGACTTTTATACCGTTATTTTCCAGGACAGGATGCGGGACTTCCGTCAGTCAGAGCTCTGCAGGGAAGCAAAGACACAGACCCTAGGTGACCTACATAGAAAAGGACTCTGTTGAATGCATATCGGGTGACGCACAGAACTTCTGGGAAGGCATGAGAAGAAGCTTGGGAAAATGTGTCAATTGGGGACAACACTCAGAATCACACTATGGCCCAGCTGGTTTGGCTCAGTGGATAGAGCATCAGCCTGTGGACTGAAGGTTCCCAGGTTTGATTCCGGTCAGGGGCACATGCTCCGTTTTCAGACTTGATCCCCAGTAGGGGGCATGCAGGAGGCAGCCAATCAATTATTCTTTCTCAATCATTGATGTTTATCTCTCTCCCTTCCTCTCTGACATCAATAAAAATATATATATTTTAAAAATCACACTGTGGTGTGGCTGGGTAAGGACACAGTTCAGGATCTGCCCTGTGGGATGTGAGTGGACAAGCAGTTAGCAGTCTTGATGGTCCCTATAATTTCCCGGCACCTTTTGATCCAAGTTTCAAGTGAACATTGAGCTGCGAGACAGCTTCCTGGTTATTTACTCTAGTCTGGTCCATGCAAACATGGAGAAACAGCCATGAGCACAGGTCCCCCGGATGGCAGATCAGAAGTGCCACCTTGGTGGCCAGCCTGCCACCTCTGCTGTCAATTGCCCTGACCCTTTTGCACCATATTCTTGCTGGTCCCCTGAGACTGAGCTGTTGAGGGTGGGCCCTGGCTCTTCATCTCTGCATCCCTGACACCTAGAGCCTGCTGTGTAGAGGCTCAGGAAACATTTTTAAAGGCTTCTGAACCTGGTGTCCATAGGTGGATGGGCTTTGAGAGCTGTGAGCATCCTGAAATAGGATGACAAATGTCATATATATGGAGAGAGAGAGAGAGACATTGCCTGGAATTGGTATAGATATGTGGTCAGTTAAATGCTATGCTAACAGAGGTACATGAATAAGATTTGATGACTTTATCAAGTTGACCCTAGTCAACACACTAGGGTGTGTTGACAGACCAATCACTTTTTTTTTTTTAAATGCCCTGACCGGGAATCGAATCATGACCTCTTTGTTCATAAATCGATGCTCAACCACTGAGCCATGCCAGCTGGGCCCAATCATATTTTTTTTAAAGACTTAGCATTAGTTGGAAATAGTATAGGTATAGAAAATTGATATTCAGAGAAAGAACCTTCAGAAGAGATTCATACAAATACCTGGGCTGGAATTGATTCATGCTTGTGATGAGTAATTTTACATATCAACGTGGCTAGGCCATGGTTCCCAGTTTTGGGTCAGACACTAGTCTAGATGTTGTTGAGAAGGTATTTTTTAGATGTGATTGGTGTTTAATCAGTAGACTTTGGGCAAAGCAGATTACCTTCCATCTTGTGGGTGGGCCTCACTGAATCAGTTGAAGGCCTTACGAAAAAAGATTGAGGTTCCCCAAGGAAGAAGTTCTATCTCCAGACTTAGTTCGAACTCAAAGTGGCAACATCAACTCTTCCCTAGGTCTCTAGCTTGTTGGTGTTGTGCCCTTCAGACTTCAGCCTCGCCAGGGTTCCCAGTCACATGAGCCAATTCCTTAAAATACATTCCTTTCTCTCTACATATACATTCCATTGGTCATGTTTCTCTGGAAAACCTAAGAGAGTACACTGTGTCTCTCTCGTTGAACATTGTGGATTTACATATGCTATTTTGGATGAAGACATGTTTGGGCTGACGATATTTTTACTTGGAAATCTCTTTACTATTAGACCCAAGATTGCCACGCTTCTGGTTTTGTGGTTAATATTTTAAGTTATGCTCAAGATAAGCACCCATTTTCTGTTTTGATAAGCTTCTGCCAGGGAGAAAAGTAGGAAGACTTTTGGCATTTGCATGCTCGCTGGAATTGAGTTTGAAACCAAACCTTGGGTTCCACGGGAAGCATAAATCCTCAGCGCCACTGCGTACCACACATAGGTGTGGATCCTCTGAAAAACTCCCCTTGGACATCTCCAATCTGTGGGCCTGTCCTCAGCCACGGGAAGCTTTCAGCATAAGAAACACGAGGAAACGGGCCACCAAGCATTCTCTCTTTCTGTGATTTGGTTCTCGGTTCTACTTCTTCCTGCTAAACGCACTGCTGATATTTGGTTTTCAAATTGTTTGCTATTGTTTCACAAACATTGTAACAGCAACTAAGGAATTTTGCTTGAAAGAGAAATTTTTGCCCACCACCCCACTGCCCTAGAAGCTTACTTTGTTGCGCTCTCCAAGGACACAGGCCAAAGGACAAGCCGACAGACCTCGGAATCCAGGGCAGAGGGCCTCTCGAGAAGGGGAGACGAAGACACGACAGCGGAGCAATGATTATTTCTGAAATGTAGCTTAAAGTTGTTGTTCTCACAACGTCACGGGGCACTGAAGGGGCTTTCACATCGCTGGGAAGCCGCCGAGGCTGTATGGTTTTTCAGAACAGCTGTCTCCCTGAACTCTTCCCCAGGCTCCAGTAGCCACTGCTCCATTCCCGTTTTGTCTTGTAAAGCCCCGGCATAGGAGGATTTGGCAGCTAGAACAAGGTTGAGCACGACTGACACAGGAAGTGGCCTGCGGCTGGACTGAACGCAGCTGAAAGGGACACGCACACCAGGGCCTTAGCAAGGAAGCAGCTGCCACTCGAAGCACTCTGTTTCATATTCTCTGCGGTGTTTCCTTATTCTACGTGTCTTGATGGGCTTAGGAAGGTAACACTCCCTAAGTGGGGACACAGTACAGCTCTCATAGTTTACGTAGCTCTTTAGCAAGGGGAGGAAACATGGGAGGCAAACCAACATTTATTTATGTGCCCCACCTTGTGCCGAACACTTTATATACTAGAGGCCTGATGCGTGAAATTCGTGCAAGGGGCTCAGCCCTCGCAGTCCCGCCTTCGTCCGGAAGGTCATTGGGCTGTCCGGTCTAATTAGCATATTACACTTTTATTATTATAGATATAGATGCTGCGCACGCACGTCACTCACCTCTTCCACGCCCCCTTTTCCTTCTGTAACAATAACAGTGATGATAATACCTACGTCACAGAGTGATTATGAGGATTACATTAATTGTTATGTGTAAAGCACTGAGAACAGTGCCAGGAACACGGTAAGTGCTATGTCCGTGTCTGCCATTATTTTCTTTATCGGGTCATTTTAACACAGCCCTGCTTATCCTCCTATAATTGAGGAAACTGAGGCTCATGGAGATTAAGTCAATTGCCGGAGATGGCAGAGCCTGAAACCCAACTCAGATTTATCTGACTGAACTGTTTTCTTCTCCGAACGGGACCGGGCCTGCTCAGTGCTATCGGATTCCCTGTCCTGCTTGCCAGCTCAGGGTTCAGTTTATTAGCACTTCTTTGCACTGACAAGGGTGAAATCCTATATGACTCGGGTTCTGTCTTTAATCCCCCATGCCAACCATCCCTGGCAAAAGGCCAGCGGTCAACATGTAGGGGTACAGAGCTGGGGGAGGAGAAACTTGCCTCTTACATGTCCCCCCTGTAGGCATAATCGGTTTTTCTGATGTTGCCTGTGCTTCCTCTCTCAGGAAGCATGGGGATAACCATACCTAACCAGGATATTCTAATGAGAGGACTCTTATTATAGCCTGGTGGAGTGAGGGGAGCAGTTGGCCTCCTATATCAGTGCTACCCAACGGAAATAGAACACCAGCAATATACATACTTAAAAATTGCCTAATAGCTACATTAAAAAAAGCAAAAAAAAAAAAAAGAGGTGAAATTAATTTTAATCACATTTAAGGTAATATATCCAAATATTACCATTTCAACCTGGAATCAATATAAAAATTATTAGTGAGATAGTTTATGTATTCTTATTTTATTTTTAAAATCTATATTTTTATTGATTTCAGAGAGGGGGGAGAGAAATAGAAACATCAATGAGGAGAGAGAATCATCATTGCCTGGCTGCCTCCTGCACGCCCCACACTGGAGACCCAGCCCAAAACCTGGGCATGTGCCCTGACCCGGAATCCAAGGATGACCTGCTGGTTCATAGGTCCGTGCTCAACCACTGAGCCACCTGGGCAGTCAGGGCTATGAATAGTTTTCAATCCACTGTGTTCACACCTACAGCCCTGGAGGCATACGCCGTGCCAGTGCCGCAAGGCACCAGTCAGACCCAAGGATCCGTGTACTCCAAGGGCCTTCTGTAGTCACTGTAGAAAGCGGTCCCCTGTTCCCCCTTTCTTCCTCCAGGGGCAGACACCCTGATGGGAAAAATAAAATAAAAAATGGCTGAAGGAGTGAAGTCGCTCCCCTCCCCCGTCATCCTGATGGTGCAGCTTGTGCGGGCAGTTGAGATGTGTGTGGTCACGGAGCGCCGGTGCCCATCCGCACGCTCTGTGCTTCTCACCACGCGGGATGGGGCGGGATGGGGAGGTATTTCAGGTGCGGGAAGGACCCGGGCCAATCTTGGACCCTGACCGCAGCCTTTCCAGTATCTGTGCCCTCGGGGACCAGGCGGCCTCCACTGACGACAGCACCCCGGAGGGGAGAGCAGCTCAGCCCGCTCCGCCAGGCAGACACTTGGCCGGGCTCAGGTTTCCTGGACCGGATGGCGGGCCGGGGCCGGAGGCTCGCGCGGCGCCGGGAGGGCACAGGATGCGCGGTCGGGCGTGCGCATCCCGGGCATCCGCCCGCGCTCGGCCCGCGGCGCAGCTGCCGCAGATCCGCGGGGGCCGCCGCCTCCTCGGGGCCGGGAAACTGCACGCATCTCTCCGCGGGGGCCCCGCGTCCTCCCCTGCAGGGGCGGAGTCGACCACCTGACATCCGAGACGCCCCACGTGGGCTGGGGGTGGGACTGGGGGCGTGGGGTTGAAAGGAGAGAAAAAGCGCAGGCGGCAGGAGTGAGAGTTGGGAGGAGAGGAAAGGAGAGGAGAGGAGAAGGAAGGAAGGAACGGACTGGGGGACGGAAGGGGCTCCCGAAAGCCGCGCGGGGCGGGAGTCAGGAGCTGCGGGAAGAATAAAGGGGACCTGAGGCATCCCGGGAGGAGCAGGTAAGGAGGGACAGGTGAATAGGAGGGACGCGCCGGGCTGGAAAGAGTGGGGACACGGCCAAGAGGCGGGAGTGAGAAAAGGGCTGCGGATAACGGGGAGTTCAGAAGGAAAGAAGAGCAGAAGGGGTACGATTCGAGGACGAGGAGGGGCGGGGAGGGGTCCTCCTAGAAGGGGCGGCAGTCAATGCGGCCGCTCGCTGCGCCTTTAAGGTTGTCAAGGCGACGGCTCTGGCCAGAGCGAGGCGCATTGACGTCAGTAGCCGAGTGGTGATTGGCTGCGGCCGGGTCGTTTCCGGTGGAGCCGCCGCGGAGCCGCTATCGCAGTGTGGGTCCGGGCTGGGAGGGAAGCGCCGAGAGAGCTCAGCCAGCCGCCGACTCGCAGCCGCGGTCCCGCGCTCTCCTCCTCGCGTCCCCAGGCAAGTGCGCTCGACGAGGGGCCCCGCCGCGGCGAGCTTCGCCGCCCCGTCGCCGGTTTGGGGGGCGCTGGACCGATCCAAGATGGCGTCACGGGGAGCGACCTGCAGGGGATGGCCGCACCCCCTGCCCCTCCCCGGCGGGCGCCTCCCCGCAGGCCTCACGCCCCGGGCCGCGCCTCCGACCCGATTCTGTACCGCCGAGGCCTCCAGCCCCCGGGACGTCCAGCTCCGGTGCAGGGCTCCCCGGCCGCGCGCTCCCCCCGCTTCTCATGGCTCCGGCCCCCGGCCCTCCGCTGCCCACGCGCCCCGCCGCCCCCGCGCCCCGCTCGCCTTCCCTCGCTTCTTGAAGGACAACAGCTCGTTTTGTACTGGCTTCGGCCATGGTCTCCCTCGGCGTTCCTGGCGGATCTTTGAGACCCGTCGGTTCTTGTTTCCCTCTCGACCGTCCTCTCCACGCCTTGCCTAGCGACCGCCTTTCCTCTTCGCCGGGGGACTGTCCCGCTCCCCGCACGGTTCTAGCCCGGCTCGTAAATCTCATTTTGTCCCCTTTCACCTCCTCCCGATTTTTTAAAAAAATATTTTTTTCTTCCCCGGAGGCCTCGTCGCCACCACGGTGGCCTTCCGACTCGAGTAGGACGAAGGGCACTCCCCGTCCTTCCCCTGCAGCGCAGGGCCGGTGTGATGCCCGAAGATGTCCCGACCCGAGAGGTTCGCCGAGAGCCGGGGGGAGAAGGCGCTCCCGGCCGCGCCGAGGGGCTGCAGCCCGGATCTGCGAGCGTTTTTTCTCCCGGGGTTGCCATTACTTGCTAGCGTGCGGGCCTTCTGGAACTGCGTTTATCCCGGCTGAGACGTCCAGCCGAGAGGATGTGAGCGCAGAGACAGTGCCGTGGACGTTTTAAAGGATTCAGTCATTTTTGGAGGGAGAAGCTAAATGGTTGGGCTCTTCCGTTAAAAATACGAAGACCGTGAACTTGGGATATTCAGGGGTTCCCCTGGTGACCGGATTCTGTCGGGGCGTTTTTTGTTCATGTGCTGCCTTATTACCAGCATCTACTTTCTGGTCTTTTTCATGCATTACTTTGTTTTCAACG
>PVJC01037014.1:0-17427 GCA_004026665.1 Murina feae | reverse complement strand
GGAAGGGGAGGAACTCAGCTCCTCCCTCCGCCCCACCGAGCTAGGCAGCCCGGCAGAGGTCAGGTCCCGGGCAGGCCCTGGCCCCACCCCCTAAGGAGACCCAGAGAAGTTTCTGGATTCCCAGTGTCCAGTCCTCTCCCCTCCCACCCCCCACCCCCACCCCAGGATACCCCAGCAGACTGCTGCTTTTGTCAGGCTTCTCCCGCAAGAAAAGAAATGCAGAAAGGAAAAAAAATCTCTTTACTGAGTCACGCCCAGCTGTAAACAAGTCACCATGAGAGCCCCACCCAACCCCCAGACCACAGTCCTCGAGGAAATACTGGGGAAGGTCAGTGGGGTAGGTGCCAAGCAGGGCAGCGGGCAGGCAAATGCAGCAGGCTCCAGGTTTGTGGGAAGATGGGATAGAGCAGGAGTGGAGACAGAGCTCCCAGGGGCCCCAGGGCAGGGCCCTTAAGGACCAAGTGGCTAGGAAGGCTCCCTGATAGAGCTGCTAGCCTCTCTGCCCCCCTCTCAAACACTAGGGAGAGCACTCACTGGGAGTGAGGGCCACCTGCGTGGCCCAGCCCCAACTCCCCAAGGGCCTGCCCAGCCCAGCCCAGTCCAGTCTCCTACTCCCCCGTGAGCCTCCAGGTCAGCCCGGGGCTCAGAGGTGTAGGTGAGATGCTGCCGCTCCTCAGAGTCCAGCCCTTGGTTAGGGCGGCTCCTCAGGGGGCAACGGGGCTCCTTCCTGGGCCATGGGTCCCCTGGCTGTCCCACTGGAATGTGGCAGTGAGGAGGGGGCTCGTGCTCTGGCCGGTGCTGTCTCAGCACTGGACCCAGCTACACAGCTGTCTCCTGGTCCTCCCGCTGAATCATCTGGTAGTGCTGCCGGTTCTCCAGGTAGGCGGCCAGCTCCGTATCCTGCGCCTTCTCTGCCCGCTGCCTTGGGGTGTCGCCCTGGAGGGAGGAGCCTGTGATCAGGCTGAGGGGAGAGCAGGCGCTCTTCCCAGGCTGCAGGTGGGGGAGAGAGGCCTGGCAGGGATGGGCCAGCCCCACTCCTGGTGGCTCAGGTTTCTTAAGGTTGAGGAACAGCTTTAAGTCCCCAGAGGTGGCTGCCCTCCCGAGGTCTCCCGCTCACTGGGGCCCAAGTCTGAGAGCGTTGGCAGGGCCTCCCCACACTCCTTGCCCACCTGTGAATCTGCTCACCTGCTGGTCTGTCTTCATGAGCGAGGCCCCTGCTTCCACGATGTAGTGGCAGATGGTGCGCTGGCCCAGGGCTGCTGCCTGGTGCAGACAGGTCTCCCCGCTGGGGGACAGGGGCTGGCTGGGGACCCCCATCCAGTCCTCTAAGCCCCCCCATCTGTCTCCCGAGGGCCATCAGAAAGGGCAGGAAGTTTGGGGCCCTAGGATAAGGGGGTGTGGCCCAGAGGATGACAGAATGGCTGGAAAGGGTTTATGGGCTCCCATCACACCAAACATGAGGGGTTGGATGAAGACTGGGCGGTTTCCAGGGTAATCAGGGTCCTGCACTGCCAGATACTCACTTTTCCTCTACAGCATCAAGGATCTCTTGGGGGGCTGGTGAGGAGGGGAGGGACAGGTCAGAGGCTGGCAGCCTCTCTTCCCTCCCAGCCCAGGGGCCCCAGTGGCACAGCTTACCGTGGTCCAGCAGGTAGCGGACCACTTCCTTGCTGCCAGTGCTGACTGCATGGTGCAGGAGTGTGCGACTCTGACCATCACGGTGCATGAGGTCGCCCCCAGCTTGGTGCAGCTCCTGGAGCTGAGGGCAGGAGGCAGAGCAGGGCTGGGGCTCCTCTGGCCCAGCCTTTCCAGCCACAGAAATGCCCCCCAACTCACAGGCTACGGCCTGGCACTAGTGTGCTCACACACATTCCTCCCCAGGGGCCGGGGAAGGTCTTTCTGGAGTGTCAGGCTTATCTCACCCGGAGTACCCAGGCCCTGGAGCCTGCAGTTCCTCTAAGACTCGCTTCTTTCTGAGCACAAGGGACAGGTTGCCTGAGCTAGGAAGCCCCTATGAAGGGGCAAGGCAGAAGGGGACAATCACCACGGAGACCCTGCTGAGAGCAAGATGATGACAGAGGACTGTGCCTGGACAGGCCAGCTCTTGGCCCACTCAGAGGGGCACCACTCCCCAGTGCCGGAGGGGCTGCCGAGGAGAAGATGGAGCCAGGGCACTAGTACCTTACAGAAGTCGTTCCTCTTGGCAGCCTCAACCAGCTCTTCACCTGTAGGAACACCTGCCTGTCACCTCCAGGACTGGAGGCCTGGGCTTGTGTTAGTGGGTGAACATACGCAGGGGGCTGCTGGGCATATGCACCAAGGGCTGGGCTCATGGTGAATGTGACCACCTGTACCTCAGCAGTTGTGTCTGCATAAGGCTGCGTATGGGCCCACCTCCCCACCACCTCATCCTTATGACCAGGGAGAAGCCTCACCTTTAGGGGGTGCAGCATCCCCTGGCAGTGACCTACAAACAGAGTGGGATGAGACATGACCCAGCTACAGCACAGGCAGTTGTCTCCCTCCCAGCCCCAAGCAGGGGCACCCTTCATTCTTTCAACGTTTATTGAGTGCCTCCTACATGTCAAGTGCTGCCCTAGGTACTGGAGATACCACAGCGACCCACAGTGACCATGGCAGATGGAGAACTGGCTCTCAGGGAGCTTACATTCTAGCCAGAGAGACAAACAAGTAGACAAATAGATAAATAAAGTCTTTTGAGAGCAGGAAGTGCTATGAAGAACACAGGAGGACAGGGTAGTATAATTGAACGGCAACTTCAGATGAGGTTCCCAGGAAGACTTTTCTGGGGAGGAAACACCCAGGTGTAGGTTTGAACGGAAGGGGCAGCTCCATGAAGAACAGGAAGTGTCTGAGGCAACAAAGGCAAGTGTGGAGGTGGGCAGACTTGAGGCCTCAGAGAACCCAGAGGCAAGTGGGGCCGGCCCGTGGCGATGGAGAGGAGAGGGCAGGCACAGGCTGTGTGCCCTGAAATGCCCACTGGGTACTGAGAGGTTCTAGGCTGGGAGCAGGAGGGCTGGAGGCAGGGGCATGGTAGCTTAGATGGGTAGTGTGATCAGATGTGGGGACAACTGACAGGATGCTGAAGGCTCAACTGGGTGGGAGGAGGGGTTGAGGCCACAAGGCAGCCAGCTGAGTGTGAGGCCTGCACTCAGGGAAGTGGCTGGGGCTGAAGGCACAGCTTTAGGAGCTGCTGGATTATAGGTGGGACTTAAACCAGGGACTGGAGGGTGCCGGGACTCACCGGGGTGCGGGTGAGCAGGGGGAGGTGGGGAGAGGAGAAGTGGGGGTTGAGAGGTCAGGCCGGGCCGATGCCCCCAGCAGCTCCGGGTCCAGGATATAAATCTCGTCCTGGGCGATCTCAGTCACATAGTTGAGGTGTTCCTGTGGGTAGTGGGGCCAGGGCTGAGGTTCAGGGCTGAGGGTCACAGCCTTCCAGGGCAGCCAATGGCGGGTGCAAGGGCCACAGGCTAGCAGACTTGAAGAAGCCTCTGCTCTGGGCATGAACACTGGCAAGAGGCAGCCAGGCAAGTGGCTGCCCCCCACCTCTCCATTCACCCCTCCCCTTTTCCATCCCAAGCCTAGGCACTCTGTGTCCTGGGCCTACCCGCCCCTTCCCACTGACAAACCTTTCCCCAGGCAACCTGGCCCTTGGCCAGATGTGCCTTTTCGTGTGTATCTTCCTGGATGGCACCTGCACCTTGAGGCCCTCCCACCCACACAGCAAGCCTTTTATGAGTACACTGCCTCCCTTTCCCTGTTGGCGCCATCCCTGCACATCCTATTCTGGAGGGCAGAGCCACTCCTGTCCATGCACGTGGACGCTCTGAATGCTATGGAACAGGAAGACGGCTGTAGATGGAGCAGGACAGCGAGTGCTCACCTGGGCCCGGTCGATCCTGTAGAAGCGGCTGGCAGTGGTGGCTGTGGGAGACAGTGAGCTGGCTGAGGATATAGGGGCCCTTGTCTAGGCCCGGGTCTTCTGCTGCCCCGACCCAGGACCCCCCAGGGAGGAGGCAGGATGTGGACTGGGGCTGCCAGGAGCCAGCCCTTCAGGGCCACTTACCGTCCAGGAAGCACCACTTGGGAGACAGTTTTTGGCATGTCGGGGACATGGCTCCAGCACCTTCAGGCTCCTGGTGAGAAGAAAGCCCAGGGCTGAGTGAAGACAGAACCTGGAGCAGGAGGGAACAGCGCAGGGCAGGCTTGGGCCCTGCCTCCATCCTCACCTGCTGGAGTCTCTCGATGTGGGCGCGGCAGAGCTCTAGGTCACTGTCTCCTGGGACCACCACAGTGCCCAGTGGCACGGCTGGAGGACAGAACAGGTTGTTAGCAGCCGGCTACATCCCACTGCCCTGCCCTTAGGAGACTCTGGCTCTTCAACTGCCCCTCCCCACCCCACTCCTCGAGCCCCGCATGCCGCTCACAGGCCTCCTTGAGCTGCTCCTTATCGTAATGCAGGGCGTCGTAGTCGTGCATGCTGACCCTGCTCACTTGGATCCGTAGCTGCTCGGGCACCGGCTGCTGGCTGAGAGCAGGGGCAGTAAGAGGGGACTTGGCAAGGGCCCTTTCTGGGAATCTAGCCAAGGGTCTCCTCCTAACTGCCCTGGGGCAGAGGGACTATTAGCCATGTTTTAGTTGGGGAAATCAAGGCTCAGCGAAGGGCAGAGTCTGGCCTTGGGCCCAGGGCACATGGAGGCTGTGAAGGAACATACTCGCTGTGCAGGGGGGTGGCACTGCGCCGCTTGGCCTTCTGCACCATGGTGGCCTGGTTGCGCAGGGCGATGCGAATGCGAGAGGCGGCAAGCTTGCAGGGCTCGCCATCCACCTGCACCGGGATGGCCTTGGCCGTGGTGAGCAGCACCTCACGGCACTGTGTCAGCCGCTCGCCGTGCCCGCCCACCTGCAGCGCTGCCTGTGGGTGCAGAGACTCAGGTCAGGGGCCAGGGCAGCATGAAGGGGTCCCCAGCTCTGCCCCTGCCAGGGAGGCTCTGGCCAGAGAACAAATAGAGAGTGAGCCCAACAGAGAGCGGAGGGAGGGTGACACCCCAGTCAGAGAGGGGAGGTCAGGGCAAGAGCCAGACAGAGGGGACTGATGACAGTGTCCCTCAGACAGAGAGGGGCTGACAGATACTCTAAGTCAGAGAGAGGAGGAGACAGTGAGTGCCCAGCAGAGAAGGGAAGTTTGGTGACACTCCCACCCGTCCTGGAGCTGTGCTGGGCACTGTGCAAAGCAGAACGGGGGCTCCAGGCTGGCCCACTCACCAGGGACGTCATGGTGAAGCCGATGACCTCGAGGTAGCCGTCATCGTGCCGCTGGGGCTCGAAGTCGTGGTGCTCCCCAGGGTGGCCCCAGGGCATGGTGCCTGCGCAGTACCTGGAGGGAGGGAGCACGAGGGCTGCAGAGGACAGTCCTGCAGGATGAAGACAGCAGGGCCACAGAACCTGCCCCTCCTCACCTGGGGATGTTCAGGAAAACAATGCACTGGGGTTTCAGGTCCTGAATCTTGGGGGTCAGGTCCGTCCCATCACACTGGAGACAGGAACAGGGAGGGTGTTGGGGGTACACGTGTGGTGCCAAGCCAGCCTCCCTCCCAGCGGGGCCTGTCCACTCTGCGTGCAGCCCGGCCTGCTCACCACCACTCGGATGTGCTTGGCCAAGTCCTTGGAGCTGCCCGTCAGGAAGTCTGAGAAGGCCGTCTGTGGGAGGCAGAGGCGTCACCATCTGGTGACAGAGACCTTCCCTCACCACCTCTGGCAGGGGCCCTGTGGCCTGGCAGACACGGGTGGGCATGGGAAGAGGGGTGCTACTGGGCTGGCAGACCCAGACTCACCCCGGCATAGAACATCTTGTTCCGAAAGCGGCTGTTGAACTTCTCTGGGTTGGCCTCTAGGTGGCGACAAGAAATGGGGGATAGTCACTCATTCTGGGCCCGCTGGGCTTACCAGGCTGGGGTGAAGAGGAAGGGCTGGGTGTGGGTGCCTTTTACTGGTGGGGAAAGGTGTGCCTGCCTCCCCAGCCTCCCAAGGCCTCCCCAACAAGAGACTGCCAACCTCGAGACTCGTGGAACTCCAGCGTCACGTGGGCATCAAAGCCCAGGCTGAAGTAGTTGTTGAAGACGTCCAGAGGCAGCTGGAAAAGGTCAAGGGACCAGCGTTGAGGGTCAGGCCTCACAGATACCCCAGCCTCAGCCCCAGCCAGGGGCACTGTGCTTGCTCAGCCACACGTTTTCAGGGGCCTTTTCTGCAGTTCACAAGGTCCACCAGAACCCCCTCCCCACCACCTGCCCCTCAGGCTCTGCCCCTCGGCTCCCCTAGGTGCCCGTACACAAGAGCACCCCCACCCGCTGGCTTTCCTTCCCCATGAGCCACAGTCTGTAGGAGCCCCACAAGGGGGACTTTGTCTTGCTCGCTGCTTAGAACGGTGCCTGGCAGGCAGCAGGTACTTAGCAAATATTTGCCAAGTGGCTGAATAACAACTGTCTTGTGAGGTGAGCACCGCCATTCCCATTGTATAGATGAAGAAATGAAGAGCCTGACCGAAGCCCTAGGACACCGGGATGGGAAAGGGGCCCAGCCTATGTCTCCGGGGAATCCCAGACACCCACTGCCCCTGCCTTGGCCCACCCACCCGGTCAGTGGCACCCTCTTCACGCTCCTCAGGCCCCGCCTCAGGGTTGGGCTCGGCGCGGAGGTCCCAGCGGTCCAGCTGCACCACGTTCCCCTCCTCCACATGGGAGAGGATCTTGGACACAGGCTCATCTGTGTAGCCCTGGTGAGAGAAGCAGAAACCGAGGCCTTCCCGAAGACAGGCCTCCCCACCACGCGGCCCACCCAGCAGCCCGCCTCCCGGGGGCTCTCACCCCGCCCCAGTTGAGGGTGCGGGCCAAGTCGTTGCCAGTGCCCAGGGGCAGGATGGCAACAGGCGGTGATGGTTTTAAGCGCAGTTGGTCCAGGGTGGAGAGGATCCAGCCGACCTGGAGGGGGCAGAGCAGAAGAGGCCCGGTCAGACCAGCAGGGCCCAGACCCAGGCCCAGGCCCGGCCGGAAGCTGGAGGACTCACTGTGCCGTCACCCCCGCACGCCAGGATCCGCAGGTTGTGCACTTTGCGGTACATCTCCAGCCTGGGGTGAGGAGACAGGAACGCGTCAGGGCATATGGGCTGGACTCTGAGCACCAGGCAGCCCCCGCCACTGTCCCCACAGAGCCTTAGCCAGTACTTACGCCTCCTTGGGCCCTCCCTGGCTCAGGTCAAAGACTTGTCGGGGATTGAGATACCAGAGGAAAGACTGGATGATCTTTGCACCCTGTGGGGGACCAGGAGCCAAGAGGGTCAGGGGTGGTGGGCTGAGGTGCGGAGAAGCACAGGGAGAAGGCCTGGGAAGCAGGCCCAATAAGGGGTAAGGGGTGGAGATAGGATTAGATTTCCCCCAGGATCCCTGGGAAAGAGATGGGCAGAAGTCTGCTATGGAGTCTGGAACAGCTGTGGGTTCTGGGGGAAGGGGGGGGGGGCAGTAATCTTGACGCCATGCCTCCCCCAGGCTCTGTGGAGAGGGGAGGCTGTGCATACCTGGTTGCCCCCACTCTTGGGGTTCACAAACACCAGCAAGGGCTTCATGAGGGGGGACGGGGTGGGCCTGATGATGAAGGGTCTCCAGCGGCTCTCCTGGGAGATACAGCCGTAAAACTCCTTCAAGTCCTGGTGGACCCTAGCCCCATGCTAGCAGGATCCCTGGGTGCCCCCATGTACTACCTCTGGGTCAGAGCTCATGGTGGGCCTGGCCACAGAGAGGCAACTCGCAGGTCTGACCGCCCAACCTCTTCAGGGCCCCACAGTCCACAATGACCCACTAAAGGCTGAGCCCATGGCATCTTTCAAGAAATGGGCTCCTCTCTCCTGTCCCCTCCAGCAGCCTGCCTGGCCCCAGGTCTAACCTCGGGACCTTTCTTGCTGGATTTCCGCTTGAAGGACGCTCTCTTTTTCTTCTTGCTTGCCTTGAGAGTGTTCTGCAAGGGAAGCAGGGGCATTGGTGACAAGGTGGGTGAGCTGGGGTGGCTGGCAGACCCCAAGTGTGTGTGGGGGGGTGTCAAGGGTGCAGGAAGGACTCACCTGGGGCCTGCGAGCACGGAGGATCCAGGTGGGCGGGATGACCACCGCAGCATGGACTCCCAGGGAGCATGGCTCCTCGATCTGCTGCAGCATGAAGCAGGACACCTTGCTGTGGTACTAGAGGAGGGAACACGGCTGAGCTGGGCCAAGCTGAGCTCTGGGACCCCAACCCAGCGCAGCACGGGATGGCCTGTGGGAGCAGGGTGAGCACACTCACTGCTTGCTTGCACCAGGAGCAACTGATGGCCACAATTTCCTTGCTGTGGAAGGTGAACTTCTGCTGGAAGCCCTAGGGTGGACAGGTGGTTGGGGGGCCAGGGACCAGGCCTGGAGCAGCAGACCCAGGCCTTCTTCTGTTGTCAACCTCTCTCCACCCAGGGAAATTGAGTACATTTTTTTAAATTAAAAAAATTTATAAAACTATAAAATAAGCCCTTAGAACAAGGAGGCTTGGCCAGGGGCCCGTGCTCTGAGTTAACTGCGAAGTGTTGAGTATGCGACTGAGATCTGCTGGGAGGGCCCGCAGCTAACTCCTGCCTGACTCAGATCCCTCCTTCCGGACCACAGACCCGGCCAGGCCCCTGGTCGCCCCCGTGTGCACTGCAGTCACTAAGGCACTGTATGCCAGACACTGTGCTGGGCACCGAGTCAATGGAAGAAAGGGGGCAAGACATTCAGGATCTACACTTCCTGAGGCAGACAGGTAAGAAGTAAACCACAAACAAGTGAACGAAATTACTGCGGACAGTGCTGGGAAGACCACCTGCGGTGTGTCTCAGAGCCACCCCCTCCACACCCAACAGGTGCTCAAACACCTGCTGAGTTAGCACCCAAGACCACAGGTTCTCAGGGGGGTCACTGACCTCAAAGCAGTCCCAACACACTGCGCTGGAAGAAGCCCTTCCTCCCTGCTCTCTGCCCAGCCCAGAGACCAGGGCATTTGGAACTGACTGTGACTCGACCTGCTGAGCGTGAGCTCTGGGACTCAGCACTCTAGGGACACAGTGATGGACAGGTCACCCTGAACACACAGCATGGGCTCAGGGGCTACAGCCCAGGTCCAGTGAGCATCAGGCCAGCTGACTTCCTTGGGCAGGCCTCTCACCTTCCCACAGTGCCGACACTTGCCATCCTGGCGTCGCCTGTGTACCCAGTGGTGCCGCACAAAGGTTGGCTGGTGGAGGAGGAGAGAGATATTGTTGGAGTGAGGGGTGGAGGAAATGAGCCCTGAGCATGGCCTGCACCCCTCAATATATCAATGATGAGGAATGGGGGCTGCAGGAAGCTTTTCACAGTCCTGTGCATGAGATGAAGGCCTGGAGCAGGGTTAAGGCTCACAGGAGGGACAGGGGCACGTGGGGGCAAGTGGTGCCCCACCCCCTCTGTAGACAGGGCCAGCCAGACCCTTCCCTTTGAGGCTTTCTCAGAGCCTAATTCCTTGAACTTCCCTGAGACCCGCCCTGAACAGCCTAGAAAGAGCTGAGCCCTCTGGTGGCACTTGGGGACACTGCAGAGAGTCCACTCAGGAAACCTGGGGTTTCCTTGCCCCTAAACTACCTTGAGCACTTACCTCACGGACATTCCTGGAGCCTGATTCACGGAAGGACGGCTTACAGCGGAAATTTATCTGTGAAAAGATTAGTGTCCACCAGAATGTCAGAACCCCGCTTTGGGGTCAGGCACATGGCCAACTCCTGCAGGAAACAGTATTCAGGGTTCTCCTCACAAGTTAGGATAGCTCCAAATTATCCTGGGAGCCCTCACAACACGAGATACCATCCTGCATCCTGCCTCCTCTCCACTAGCCAGAAGGAAGCTCTCCTTCCTCTGCCCAGCACCTTGGGATGGGGAGGGACTAAAACAGCACATGGTTTCCTGTATTTTCCCTCCATCTCTAGCCTCCCAGCCTAGGCATCTGCAGGCATCCCAGTCCTTGCCAGCAGACTTGCGCTGACTGTCCCTGGAGACCTTTAGCTAAACTGTGGAATCTGGTTTGACTTTCATTTTAGGGGGTGGTGACAGATCTATAATGCCTGAGGTTGCATTTGCTTCTTTTTTCCCAACTGTCCACGTTTCAGCCTTAGCAAAGTGTAGGGAAGAAGCTTTATTCTACGAGTTAAGGGCTGAGGGTCGCAGCCCACGTTCGCCTTGTTGGTGCCATTCCTAGTCCTACAGGCTGTCCTGTATGCTGGTCTGGGTTCCTGCTGCCTGGAGAGCCCTATCAGCCCTGGCAGCCCTCCCGCCCCTGCCTGGACCCTCCTGCCCAGCTGCAGACACATTGGACAATGGACTTTGGGAAAAAGTCTCTACAGTAGCAGATGTAGAGATGGGTTTCGGGACTACACATGACTGAGCCAGCTATGAAGCTTCAGCAAGGCAACTGTCCCTTCCAAGTGCTAGGCTGGATACTGATAAAATGGTGCATGGCCATGCTTTAGTAATTCATCCTGTTGAGTGACAATGTGTCCCATGCTGGACAGTAGGGATATAGCAGCTAATAAAGGTGGGAGCCAGGATTCAAATGGGGCCTGTCAGCTTGAAGGTCCTTGGCTCTTCACCACCTTACACTCTTGGCACCCCTGGCAGGCAATGCTTGTGTAACTTATGTGTGTGCAGGCACGTGTACTCTGAGAGGGTCCAGCCTGAAGGGGAGGGGCTGGAAAGGTTGAACCACCACACTCACCTTCTCCAGCTGTTCTATGCAGGGAGTGTGCACCACGATCTTGCAGGCTGCACACTTTCTCCGAGGCACTGATTTCTGCTATAGGAAAGGCAGAGTCCCTGAGGCACCAGGTACCTCCACCCAGGATGCTGCTTCAAGGGCAGGCAACCTTCCCATCTTCCCCAGCACATCTGCCCTTTGTGTGCACCAGAACCCCCACTACTGACTCTGGCATCAGGACACAGCTCCCATTCTTCTCACCATCCTCAGGTAGCCCACAGCGGGGCACCCCGCTCAGGTGAGAGCAATGTTTGCACTTTCCCCAGGAGGGGCTGCGGCTGTCCAGACAGCAGGGGTCGGCCTACAGGCTCCTAGATCTGGCTCCACCACCAGGGGTCAGTGTGCTGCACACGACTCACTCACCAGCATCTTCGCTACACAGTACTGCTCCCCGACATAGCAGAAATCCCCGGACACGTTGGTCTCGAACCAAATGTGCTCCCCATATGTTGCCGACTCCTAGAAGTGGGATGAGCATACTCAGTGCATGTTTGCCACCCAGCTCACCTGTCAGACCCTGCCCTGGCCCGACAACCTCTCTCTCCCAAGACAAACCTGCTCCAGCCACCTCTACTTTGCTCCATCCTGTTTTCTCCACTGTCCCTACTCTGGAACACTTGGCTCAAGCGTGGCCACCCAGGAGGCTTGCCCTGACCCCACAGGCCCATGGGCTCCTCCCACAGCTGCCCATAGTACCTCCACTCCCAACTGCTTGTGTGGCCCCAAGCCCAATGGGGTCGGTACCCATCTGGCCCTCCCAGCACCCAGCCACTCACGCTCCAGTCCACAGTACTCCGGATCTGCCGCTCTGGCTCGCTGCACGGGGCCCCGGGAGCAGGAAGAGGGGGTGCCAGGTGCTGGAGGCCCGACTTGGAGATAGCTTTCCTATAGAAAAGGAGACAGCTGAGGCTAGCTGAGCACTTGGTGACTCTGCTTCCTTCCCTCCCCACCTGGGACCCCAACCCAAGGCCAAGATAGGGACGGCAATAGGGAGAGTAGAGGACCCCCACCCAACAGCCCAAGACTCTGAGAGGATTCCTGCAGGAGACTCAGCCTTCCTTACAGCCCTTCTCCAAAGCAGGGTGCCTTGAGGTCAGGCAGAGCCTTGAGGCCCTTGCTCCACGCCAGCCCCCTTGGAGGCCACACCACTTGCCCTGCCGGCTGCAGCTATACCTACGCAAGCAGGGCGCTCCAGGCCTGGGGTCCGGCCGACTTGCGCCGCAGGGCTACCTGGCGCCTGCGGGAGAGTGGGCGCACACGGGCGGGCATCACGGAGCCAGCTGTGGCGCCCGAGGCTCTTCGGCCCTGGGGGCCGGGGTGCTGGCCCGAGGGTCGCTGCTGGCTGAGGCGCCGATAGTAACCATGCAGGCCCCATAGGGCCCGGTCATACACCACGTCAGCAGGGAGCAGGTGGGAAGAGGCTCGGCGCCCACGCAGGCAACGGGGTGCGGGCAGCAGGGTCCCCACACCCTGGTGTGGGAATGGCCCTGATCTTTTGGTGTCTCGCTGGGTGGTACTCAATGCTGCCATTGTCACATCCTCCTCCTGGACCCCCTCTTCCTCCTTCTCCTCACTCATGCCCACAAGTCCGGCCAACAGTAGGGGTGCCCCCAGAAGCTGAGCCCCAACAGTGGCAGGTTGTGAGGTGGGGACCTCATCCACGATGAAGCGGGGGTTGCGGGCTGGGGGTGCAGTGCTGGAGCGGCGGCGGCTGGTGCCCTGGGCCCGCATCCCACAGCTCAGCAGGCAGCCCTGGAGCTGTGCACTGGAGCGACGCCGCTGTGCTAGCGAGGAGGAGGCCTGACCAGCAGGGGAACGGCGCCGAGCCTTGCCGGTAGGCAGCCCCATGCCACCGGGCCGCCGCTGCCCCTCTCCAGGGCCTGGCGCCTTCCACTGGAAGTGTCTCCTAAAAAAGGTCTCCATGCAGGGGCAGGCGGGTGCCTGTTGGGCACAGAGACCAGGAACATCAGGAGCTGGGCTGGGCCATGGCCCTGCCTGGGCCCAGGAGGCCAGCATAGCCTCTACCCTTTGAGCAGAGACATTTGGTGGTGGGGGTAGGGATGACTATGGCCTCTGACTCAGTAAATAGGGAGTCTGAGGTGCCAGAGAATCCGAAAGGGAGCCCACATGTCCATGCTTGGGAGCACTGATGCTCCTCCCAGTTATGCCTCTAGGCTACCCCAGGAGAAATGGGCACTTCCAGCTACCTATCCCGGCTTCCCCAGTCCAGACACCATAATCCACAAAGTCTGGCCTAAAGGACTTCTCCTGCCTGAAGCTGAGGGAAAAAGGAAACTGAAGTCTGGAGTCCTGGGTTCCAGTTCAGAGTTGCCCTGGACAACGGAGGGCAGAGGGCAAGGCCCTCCTTCTTCTGGCACCAGCCAGGTGCGGGTTAGTTAGGTCTCCCCTCCCGGGACATGGCACAAACCAAGGCGTGACAATAAAGCAAAGAAACTCAGTCCTTACAAGACTCCCGGATTCTCAGCTCCAGTCTTGAGGCTGAGTGGCACCTAGAAATGGAGAGTGTCTGACATCTGCCTTAGGGATCAGAGGACCCAGGGAAAGCAAGGCCCTCAGAGGTCTGGAGGCAGACGCAGGGAGAGAGGCCACCCCAGTCTTTATGGGGCTGGGAGGGGGGGGGAGCCAAGAGAAAAGCCTTCTGGATTTGGGTTTGTGCACGTGTCTGTGTCTCTGTGGGGCCGACAGCGAGAACTTGTCTGGAACTAGGCTGCTCTGTCTCCGAGGCACAGCTTGGCCATCCCGGATGTGCAAGTACTGGGTGATGTCTGAAAACCTCTCTAGCCTTGCTGTTGAGGGTGGCTGTGAACTGACTTGTTCCAGGAAGTGCTAGAAGCCCCAACTCAATTCCAAACACTGAGCTACCCTGAGCCACCTCCAGGGAGACAGGACCCTTGGTGACCTTCCTTGTTCAAACCATCCTCTCTTGACCTTCCTGAATACCTGCTCCACTTTCTTTGCCAGCTCACTTGTTCCTGCCACCCCTTCTTCACAGGCCACTAGGATCACCTGCCCTTGTCTCTTCCTAACAGAGGGAATGGCACAAAGCCTGGCATTGCTTGGGGAGGGGGCACCTCCTGAGTGCCCAGGGATGCCTGTGTCCCTCCATGGGGTGTTCTTCTGAGCCCTGACAAGCCCCAGGGAGGTCTGAGTCACGGCCCTCAGACATCAGCCTGGGGCTGACAGGACAAATACTTGGCCTGCTGAAGGCCCGAGTGTGTGGGAGCCCTGGACACACGGTGGGAAATGATGGGCTCGAGGAGTTAGGCCTGGCTACACATCCAGCACCTATTCCTCCCACCCACATACCCACCCACTCAGTCTCCGATTTGCTTTGCCCTGTGGGTCTGCGCAGGCAGTGTCAGGCTGCAGCCCTGGATGGGTGCAGGGGTATGAGGGGCAGGCGGACTGGGGTCTAAGTGCCCGAGTCAGATGATCAGTGAGCAGTGCAGGCAGCTGTGCCTGGGAGGCAGTGCTCCAGACTGCCTGGCTCCAGCTCTCTGCCTGTCACAGTACCAGGCCCTGCAGGTGGTAGGAAAAAGGGCGGGAGGTGAGCTCTGTGGGCAGAGAGCCCCTCACTGCCTCCTAAAATCGGTATCATCCCAGCTAGTATTTACTAAGTGCTCATTTGTGTCAGCACTATGTCACACCTGTTATAAACACATATATCATTTGGTGAAGCATAGCCACCTTAAACAATTAGTTTCACATCATGTTCCTGATGGGAAACTGAGGCTCAAAGAAGTAACTTGCCCCAAATCCAAGCTAGTTAGTGTATAGCCAATGTTGGAACCCAAGTCTACGTGAAGGTAAAGCCTGCATCCCAGAGATGCAGTGGAAGTAGGGTCTTTCCTCTTGGGCCAGAGGGCTGGGACTCAGGTGGAATGGGGTAGGAAAGGGAACCGTAGAAACATAGGGCCCCATTGGCTGAACACTTACTATACGACAGGCCCTGGGCTAAGCACTTGCTTTTACCACCTCATCTGATCTCCGCCACAAGCCTGTGAGGCAGGCAGGATCAATGGATCCATTATAGAGATGACAAAACTGAAGCTTGAAGAGGTGCAGTAATATGCCAAGGTCACACAGCTGGTCAGTGGCAGAACTGGGATCCAAAACCCAGTCCGCCTGACTCAGGGTCTGGGTGCAGGAAGAGAAGCCTGAAGGCCCAGCTGCCCATTGCTGCCAGGGCACTGGCTTGCCAACACCACTCAGGGTATCAGCTTTCCCCACCCGCTTGGTCAGGCTGCCCTGTGACAGCTGCCCAGCATGGAGATTAGTCACCCGGACACACCGCCTGATGCTAGTGTCACCCAGAAAACAAAAGGCCACAGTCAGTGGGGGTGGGGGAGGTGCTATAGGCGCTCTGTGGGCAGTGGTGAGGGCTGAGGGCTAGGCCCTGTCTGCTGCCCCAGATCCTCACTGACAAGAGGGGCCAGGAGGAAGAGGTCACCTGCACACCCACCTCAGACACGGGGGCCACTTACAGGTGCTCCTACAGCTCTCCGGCCCACACACTGCTGGGCAAGCCCACGTCCACATCTGTCTAGGCGTCTCCTCAGCTACCCGAGTAGTTACTCCGAGAGGGGAGCCAGGCAGGCCCGGCCAGCTGTGTGACCAGTGCAAAACTGTCCCTTCACTGGCCTCAGTTTCCTTATTTGTACAAGGAGA
Organism: Murina feae; assembly: GCA_004026665.1. Classification (NCBI taxonomy): domain Eukaryota; kingdom Metazoa; phylum Chordata; class Mammalia; order Chiroptera; family Vespertilionidae; genus Murina; species Murina feae. The sequence goes on along the minus strand of PVJC01037014.1, from coordinate 1,885 downwards.
TTATCAGACTGGCTGATTTGACATTTTATAACAAGCTCTCCTGTCAGGCACCCAAGCCTCTATGCTCCCAAGCCCCACTCACCCCCCTCCCAGGCCCAGATGCCACGCTTCCTGTTCCTCTGATCTCCATAGAAACCTCTGGTCAGCAACTGCCTGACTCTTGACTTCCGAACTCTGCTGAGGCTTCTCCTGGGACTGGTCAGAGCTGGCCTCAGGCCTGTCCTAGCCTTTTCCCACAGCTAGCATCTTCTTCTCACCTCGTGCACTGTCACTTTTTAACACACTGGAGGAGGCGCTGCAGGATTCTGACACAAGAGCAAACTGGCAGCCCTCAGCCTGGGGGGGTGGAGGTGGGGGAGCCTGTCACACCCAGAGGGGACAGGATGGGAAAGGACTCAGGGGCCCCATCAACCTCCAGCTGGCTGTTGGGAGCCTGAGGAGGATAAAGGATGCTAAGGGAGAGACATGCATGATGGTGTCTGGCCAAGCACGTTGATGATAGGAGTGTGGCTCAGGCAGTTGCCAGTAGTGAAGGAGCAGCATGAGTGCTCCGGCTAGAAAGGACAGGACTCTTGGCCTCCCAGGTGGATTATCTCACAGGCAATGCTGGTTTCAAGTGGAAAAGAACGAAGGCTTTGAAATCTGTATCTGCCATTGTTTTTCTGGGCTGATCAACGAATATTCTGAGTCTCAATGTTCTCATCTGCAAAATGGGATGATGCCATTGAGTTCAGAAGGTTGGCATAAGGGACACTCTGATGAGATCTTGGTATAAAGCCCCTGACGATACAATACCTGGAGAGAGCGGGATCATGGCAGAGCCTACACCCACAGCAGACACCAGGTATGTGGATTGTGCTACCTCCTGTCCCTGCCTGTGGCGGGAGTGGGAACCCAGAAAGGGAAGCAGGAGTACCCAGGGTGGCTACCACCCGCCATAAGAGGAACAGAGCCTGGCAGCTAGATCCACCTGGATGTCTGCTCATGCTGAGGAATGTCCTCTGCCCTGGTCCCAGGCCTGGCCCCCAGGGACTCCTCTGCTTCCAGAGGCACTTAACAAAACCCTCCCTGGGATTTAGCCCGAGTGCCCACTCTATGCTGTGGCTGGGGCCCTAGTCCCAGCAGGCCCCTCTGGCTGCTCTGCTACCAGGTGGGGACGGCTGGAAGGCCTGTCTGGGGACTGGTAGGCAGGGTCCCAACTTCCCCACCTCTACTCACTCAGAGGATCCTGCCAAAAAACAAACAAAAATGCACAGTGGGGAGGAGGTGAGCCTGGGGGATACAGGAGGCAACCAGGCCAATAATGTTTACCTCTGTTGGGTCTGCCCTGGCCGGGGCAAACATTCCACCTCCCCTTTCCCTTTCCCTCAGCTTCAGGAGCCTTTCTGGGGATGGTGGTGCCTGGGCCCACCCTGATCCACCCCAACCCGGACCCACCCAGACAGATGCAGGAGGAAGCAGAAGGCAAGGAAAGGTTGGGGGAGCCCCCTTTGACCTGATCTGAAGGCAGGTGGCAGGCAGGAGGTGGGCGAGTGGGTGGGGACTGGGGTCCCTGTGGGCAGGCAAACCGGGCTCTGGCTCCAGCTCCAGGCTGCTGGCCTCTTGCTGAGCAAGTCCTAGTTTGGAGAGCCAGCCGCTGTGGCCGCTCCTCTGCGCCCTCCCCCCTCGCCACTCTCCTCCCCCCTCCCGCCCCTCCCCGCCTGAGACAGCCGTTATGAAAATAACCCTATTGGTAACCAACTGCACTTCCTCTCCCAGCGGTGGCTCCAGGCCCTGCAGCAAACAGGCAGTGGGTGGGTGGAAGGGGGTGGCACACGCAGGCATTCACAGTCCCCAGAGTGACAGCCTCCCCTCCACTTGGCACTAGTTACAGTGCAGCCCCTAT
>PVJC01037013.1:0-17447 GCA_004026665.1 Murina feae | reverse complement strand
TGATGGGCACTTAGGCTGTTTCCAAATTTTAGCTATGGTAAATTGTGCTGCTATGAACATAGGGATGCATATGTCCTTTCTGATTGGTGTTTCTGGTTTCTTGGGATATATTCCCAGAAGTGGGATCACAGGGTCAAAAGGGAGATCCATTTTTAATTTTTTGAGGAAACTCCATACTGTTCTCCACAGTGGCTGCACCAGTCTGCATTCCCACCAGCAGTGCACGAGTGTTCCTTTTTCTCCTTATCCTCTCAGGCACTTGTTGTTTGTTGATTTGTGCACTTGTCATTTGTTGATTTGTTGATGATAGCCATTCTTACAGGTGTGAGATGGTACCTTATTGTTGTTTTGATTTGCATCTCTTGGATAATTAGTGACTTTGAGCATGTTTTCATATGTCTCTTGGCTTTCTCAATGTCATCTTTTGAAAAGTGTCTGTTTAGGTCCTTTGTCCATTTTTTGATTGGATTGTTTGTCTTCTTTTTGTTTACTTGTATGAGTTCCCTATAAATGTTGGAGATTAAACCTTTATCAGTGATAACATTGGCAAATATGTTCTCCCATGTAGTGGGTTTTCTTGTTGTTTTGCTGATGGTTTCTTTTGCTGTGCAGAAGCTTTTTATTTTGATAAAGTCCCATTTGTTTATTTTCTCTTTAGTTTTCAATGCCCTTGGGGCTGTATCGGTGAAGAAACTGCTTTGGCATATGTCTGAGATTTTGTTGCCTTTGTATTCCTCTAGTATTTTTATGGTTTCCCGTTTTACGTTTAAGTCCTTTATCCATTTTGAGTTTATTTTTGTGTATAGTGTAAGTTACTGGTCTAGTTTCATTTTTTTGTATATATCTGTCCAATTTTCCCAGCACCATTTATTGAAGAGGAAACTCCATACTGCCTTGATTCCATTGTATGTTCTTGACTCCTTTGTGAAATATTAATTGAGCATATTGGTTCGGGTCGATTTCTGGGTTCTCTATTCTATTCCATTGATCTATATGTCTATTCTTGTGCCAGTACTACGCAGTTTTGAGAACAGTGGCTTTATAATATAGCTTGATATCTGGTATTGGGATCCCTTCTACTTTGTTCTTCTTTCTCAGGATCGCTGCAGCTATTCGGGGTCTTTTTTTATTCCAGGTGAATTTTTGGAGAGTTCATTCTAGGTCTGTAAAATATGCCATTGGTATTTTAATGGGGATTGCGTTGAATTTATAGATTGCTTTGGGTAGTATTGACATTTTAATGATATTGATTCTACCAATCCATGAACATGGTATGTTCTTCCATCTGTTTATTTCTTCCTCTATCTCTTTTTTCAACGTCCTGTAGTTTTCTGAGTAGAGGTCTTTTACCTCTTTAGTTAAGTTTATTCCTAGGTATCTTAGTTTTTTTGGTGTGATGGTAAATGGGATTGTTTTTTAGTCTCTCTTTCTGTACGTTCACCATTGGTGTACAAAAATGCCATAGATTTCTTGGCATTAATTTTGTATCCTGCTACATTGCCGAATTCATTTATTAAGTCTAATAATTTTTTTGATGGAGTCTTTAGGGTTTTTTATGTACAATATCATGTCATCTGCGAATAAGGAGAGTTTTACTTCTTTTCCAATTTGGATGCCTTATATCTTCTTCTTGTCTAATCGCAATGGCTAATACTTCCAGTACTATGTCGAACAGTGGTGAGAGTGGTGAGAGTGGGCAACCCTGTCTTGTTCCTGTTCTAAGGTGAAATGGTTTTAATTTTTGCTGATTTGAGGTCTTGAATAGCAGTGTCCATTTGACCTACTAGGAGGGTAACCATAGGTTCTCTTCTGTTATGGTCCTGTTTGCACGGTATATTTTATGGTTACTGTAACTAGTAACCATTATATAGCTTAGAAAATTTCTACTACTTATGCTGTTTCTACTAAAATACTTTTTGAAGCATCAAAACACTTTATAACCCTTGGCCAAATAATTTATGTTTGGTTATGTCAGCTATAAAGGTCTTTGACATTAGCATGTGAACTACATAGGAGCAAAGTATTGTCAGCCACTTTTAAATAAAAAACATTTATTTGAACTAATTTTAAACTTACAGGTAACTTGCAAATACTAGGAAGAGTTCCCTTTTATCCATTACCTCCTTCCCCTAATATTAAATCATCCATAATTATAGTACAATTATTAAGAATAGGAATTAACATAGATACAATATTATCAACTAAACTACAGACCTTAAAATTTTTATCAATTTTTCCGCTGTCCTATTTCTGTTCAAAGCTACCACACATTGCATTTAGTTATTTAAAAAATATACATATTTGTATTGATTTCAGAGAGGAAGGAAGTGGGAGAAAGAGAGAGAAAGAAAAACATCAATGATGAGAGAAAGTCATTGATCGACTGCCTCCTGTGTGCCCTACACTGAGGATCAAGCCTGCAGCCTGGGCATTTGCCCTGACCTGGAACCGAATCTTGCTCAAACTGGTTCATAGGTCGGTGCTCAAACACTGAGCCATGTTGGCTGGACGTTTTATGATATTCTTAATACATTTTCTTTTCTTTAGTTTTATTGTAAGACTATAGTATATAACACATACAGAATATGTGTTAAGGTTTCTGGCCAACAGTAGACAATAAGTAGTTAAGTTTTTGGAAAGTCAAAAGTTGTATTTTGATTTTCTGAACGGGGTTAGTGCGCCTAACCTCTGTGTTGTTCAGGGGTTAACTATACATTTATAGATTGTGTAAGGATATATATATATTTGTACATATTATGTATCTATATACTTACCCATATCTCCTTGTTAGTTAGTTCACTAGGAATTTCAAATATTAGGTTAATTTGACTGCTTTTGAAATGAAAGGGGAATTTATTTAGGTGTAATGCTTACATGAGCCATTGTATATGAAATAGAAAGCAGTAAGGAAATGTTTTGCAGATCCATCCTTTATTAGAAATCACAACTTTAAAAAATATATTTGGAGGGGATTTTTCTTATGACAGAAGGATTTTTAAAGATGAAACACTTCAGTTTTGGGGAGTGAAACTGAGTTGAAAATACTCAAAATCAGAATGAGAGAAGGTAATTTCATTGAGTTTCAGGTTGCTTGACCTCTTCGGCTTTTTCATAAAAGATTAGCAATTCATATTTTATTTGCTTGCTTTCAGATTCTTTCTCTGTGCTTTACATAGTTAACATCATTGTGTGATTTTTTAAAGCCTTTATTTGTTTTTCTTGTTGAAAGCACTTTCTTCCTGTGTCTGAGCACGTACTAGTAGAACATTAGTAGTCTATGAAGAGACTTGGGTTATTGTAATCAAAGGCACATTCCTAGTTGCAAGAATGATTTTTGACTTTTTTTTTAAGGCACTTACATTATTTCTGCTTTGAGAAAAGAGATTGTTCACTGTACTTTAGGAGCTGGTAGCTAAGTTCAATGCTTCTTAACCCTTAACTAAGAAAAATGGGGCTTGCTGACAATAAATGGTTTTACAGGCTGTGAAACCAGACAGCATGTTCCTCAATGTCAACAATGGCAGCTGTTTTTTGATGGTTTTTCTGTTGTTCAAAGTGTAATGAAACTGCTTCTCACAAATGGCTTTACCTGCTGACTCATCTCCCAGCCCCTAAACAACTGTACTATCCAACATTATTTAGTGCTGGGATTGAGAATAAAAAGAACCAGTCTTAGAATGTGAGGGTTAGAATGGATCATGGAAATCCTTTAACTCAGGTGGCCTCAGCTATTAAAAAATACCACTGTTGGTAGATGCCATTGTTGATGCTATAGAGTGCTGCTATAATCTTCTGAATGATCAAGGATTTTTTTCTGTATACAAATCTTTAAGATGTACTTTTTAGCTTTCCTTCAAAAATAAAACATTCTGAAGAGTGGCTGTAAGTGATGTACAAGGGGAACACACGTTTAATGCTTGCTATTTAGTGCAGGACGACTGTGGGAAGAAGTAGAAACACTGGCATTATCCCTGAAATTTTTCCAATCTAATTACAAAATCGATATGAAAAAGTGTGGAACATTTAGGAGTGCAATTGTTAATAAGCATATAACCTGATACTGACATTCTGAAGGAGGCTTCTATTAATATATGTGGGCTCTTTAGAGCAGTAGTTTAGATTTTTGATGCAAAAAAGTCACTTGCAGAAATGAAAACTCCCTGTAGATTTTAGTTCTGTAGGATGGAAACTGTACTCCAAGAAACTGATGGACATGTTCCACAGACAACTCAGTAAATACCACTGACTTAAAACAGCAGTTCTCAGATTTTTTTAAATCTCAGGAATCCTTCATATTATTAAAGAGAACCTTACAGAGCTCTTGTTATATAGGCTGCCTCTGTTGATATTTACAGTACTAGCTGTTAAAAATTTTAAAAATATTCACTTGATTAAATAACTTAATACAAAACTTATTCACTTGAATAAATAACTTAATACAATAACTTAAAACAAAAAGTTATTGAGAAGAGTGTTATGATTTTATATTTTTGTAAATCTCTTTAGTGTCTAGCTTAAGAGAATATAATTGGATTCTCTTATCTGCTTACACATTCATTCTGCTGTACATTTTTTTTGGAAATAATATGGTCTTACTCAGATACATTGTAGGGAAGGGGAGCAATTTTTTAAAGTTTTTCTGAGATAATTGTCGTTATTCTCTATTATTATACCCAAACTTGACAAGTGGTTTTTCTTAAAGGTAGTTTCAATTTGGAACCTGAAACCATATCCACGAACATTTCATGCACTTAATCTGTTGGTCTCTATTGCACTTAAAAAAAAATTGAAGTGTAATTGACTTATAACTGTTTTAGGTGTACAACGTGATTCAGTATTTTTATATGTTGGGAAAGGTTCACCACAGTGAGTCTAGCTAATACCTGTCACTGTACGTTACACCCCATGACTTACATATTTTATAAATGAAAGCTGTATTTTTTGACCATCTTTACCCATTTTGTATTACCCTCCCTCCCCTATAGAATCTTTTACCTGTGCATGCTTTTCTAATGTGACTCAGTCATTTGGAAATAATGGTTACTAAGTTATGCATATTTTTCACATGTTGATATATTTCAGTATACACCCATCCTCCATTCTGAAAATATCCTATTAGAGTCCTGGGTCAGTTTACTCCCATGGAATTGCTTTCACTTCTTCCTCAGGCTTTGCTACTGTCTTTTTCTTTTTTTTGAACTTACTGGTAAGTCTTTAACTAAACCATTATCAAGGGTGGACAGAGACTAAAATGAATCTCTTCTCGCAAGCGTGGTGGCTAAGACAGTTTGACCTAGGATTTTACTTCTCAGGCCTCTAGGCAATGTAACAGAAACTAGACTGTTGTTCTATTAAATTTTGTTAATATCCTAAAAGATTGCTTCAATATATATCCAAGGATATTTTGAAATCAGCTTTCTTTTTTTCTCTTATACCATCTGCTTTTACAGCATTGTACTTCGGAAATTGGCATTCAAATAAAATTCTAATGGATGTCATGTTATCTATATACATAAAAGGCTAATATGCTAAGTGTCCGACTGTCCAACCAGTTGCTATGATACCCACTGACCACCAAGGGGCAGACGCTCAACTCAGGAGCTGCCGAGCTGCAGTGACTTGGCAGCAGTGGTTCTCGGGTGACACCCCCCGAAACCTTAGAGGAAGGAGCCTGATTCCTTGAAGGGCTGCGCGATTCCACCTTTGGCCATGGGTTATGTTGTTGCTGGGGCACTGTGGGTCCCGAATCTGGTTTACTGCACACTTGCATTTGTGTTCCACACCCTGTATGACAGCAACTTTGCAGAGTGCCCTCTCACATTTCAGGACCCCTCGGGAGATGTCAGAGGGCCAGTTTCAGCCTGATCCCTGCAGGCCAGGCCAAGGGACCCCACCTACCAGAAGGACCCCTCTCACTCCACAGATGCTAGGGAAGGACCACAGGAGATTGGCTCTAGGAGGTTGGCTCCAGGGTGTGTCCGGCCTGTCTTGCCCAGTCCCACCCCACCGGCCACCTTCTAATTAATTTCCTTTTAATGTGCACAAATTCGTGCACCAGGCCACTAGTCATTTATAATAGCAAACTTTTTGAAATATGCTAAAGGCCTGGTAATAGGGTTCTGGAAAAATTATGGGCTGTATGTGCATTGAAGTACAATATAATCTTTTAAAATGTTGCAAAACATTGACATTAAAAAAGTTCACATTTATTTTATGGAAACTAGTTAATAGTATGAATGATCAAATTTTATTTTATTTTTTAAAAATTTATTTTTATTGCTTTCAGAGAGGAAGGGAGAGGGAGAGAGAGAAATATCAACGATGAGAGAGAATCACTGATCGACTTCCTCCTGCACAGCCCCTACTGGTGTTTGAGCCCTCAACCCTGGCATGTGCCCTTAACTGGAATTAAATCCAGGACCTTCCAGTCACAGGCCGATGCTCTATCCACTGAGCAAAACCAGCTAGGGTGATCAAATTTTATTTTTAAAAATATGTAGAAAAAGTGCTTGGTTATACAACAGTGTTCATAGGGTTATCGCTGGTTGCTGGTGAGAACGGGTGATGTTCTTTTTTTTTTTCTGTGAGTGATTTTGTTTGTTTACGTTAACCATGTGTCACTTTAATAATCAGAAAAATAAAGCTGTTTCTGTTTTGTAAAATGAAACTATGCTGAAATGTGACTCTGCAAGTCCTTCATCAAAGACAAATTTAAGTTATAGTCATTTTAAGAGAGTGAAGAGTTAAAATACATTTGTAAATTTTCAACAGGGAATCAAGGGGGAGAGGGCCTTTTTTTGGGGTTAACTATTAGTTAAGTAAAAATTTAAATGATTATGAATTAATCTTTGTTTTACTATTATGTCAATACTAATGCTGAAATCCACATATTTGTTTTCATGACACAGTTTAAAGTACTTTAAAATAAATATTTTTTAAAAAAGCCTTATTTTTAAGGCTGTGGCAACATTTTTATGATGGCTGTTGTTTTCACAGAGTTAACTTTTTAAGGTCCTTTGCCATCTTGTCCTTGCTGTCCTGGCTTTCAGCTGGGGCTGCAGCAGGGCTGAGCCAAAAATGGCTGCTGCTGCATCATGGGCGGGCATAGTATAGGACGATCTACTGTGGTTCCTGTGACAAAGCAGCAGGAGAAAACTGGGGAGCATGCCCTGGGCCAGGATTCTCTTGTGGAAGAGTTACTGTATTGCAGATTCTCTATTGGGAGGAAATGCAAGTGAGTATTAGGATTTATAGCCTTAGCCAGGGAACCACCTATTCTCTCTGTAGGAGTAGAAAGTCTCAGCATATGCTGTCATTCACGGGAGCATGATTGGCTGTTCCTACACAACAGCAAGGCTTACCTGTCTGTTTCAGTTGATAACAGAAGTGAGTGTCCAGCATGACAGTGATTTTGGGGCTGGCAGGTGAATTTACTGGAATGGGATAGAGTTGGGTAGTGTATAATGGGGGATTAAAAAGGTCTGCCCCTGTGTGCAGCTTGTGTGAGGAATACTATGCATATGAAAAGTAAACCTAATGCTTTTAACATGTTAAGGTGAGAGATGGGCAGTAGTTCGAGTAGAGAATTGAAATTGCCCCATGTGCTGCTCAAACTACTCCCTAGGGTGAATGCACTGCCATTTGGATGGGACATGTTTGTGTCTGAGTTTTTGTCCTGCCTGTGATTAGAGATGGTCATGATGTGGGAACACTAGGATATGCTGCGTAGCCACCAATAAGATATGGGATATCTGAATAGGCTATAACACTACTTCATTTCTCATTTAATGTGATGAAGAAAAAATGCCTTCTGTTTAAAAAAAAATAAAAGGCTTTCTTTCCCAGAAAAGCCATATATGTGATCACTATAAAAAAAACCAAACATCTTTTTGTATGCATTTACAAATTGAGGGGGAGAGTAAAAGGAAGAGAGTAAGAGAGAGGGAGGTAGGTGGAGAGTTTTAGAGGAAGAACTTTGGAGCTAAGTGCTGGAAATGTGAAGTGTCATCTTGGGAGATTTAGAGTCCCATAGATCATAGCCCCAGCTCTCATGGCTGTGTACTTTGGGAAAGTGATTTAACCTTTTTGTGCGCTAGTGTCCTCATGTAGAAAGGGCTGCTTATAGACCAGTGCCTCATGTTTGAGGATTAAATGAGTCAGTACATATAAAGTACTTACCTGGCACTTTGTGTAGTAATAGCTGTTACTATTATTATTGTGTATTATTTACTAGAGGCCTGGTGCACAAAAATTTGTGCACTTCAGGGGGTCTCTTAGCCCAGCCTGTGCCCTCTTGAAGTCTGAGACCCCTTGGGGGATGTCCACCTACTGGCTTAGGCTGCTCCCCGAGGGATTGGGCCTAAACTGGCTGTCAGACATCCCTCTGGCAGCGTGAGAGCCCTTGGGGGATGTCCACCTGTCAGCAGGAAGCAGGCCTAAGCTGCAGTCGGATATTCTTAGTGCTGCTGAGGAGGTGGGAGAGGTTCCCACCACCACCTCTGTGCTGGCAGCTGGCAGCCTGGCTTGTGACTGAGCAGATCTCCCCCTGTGGGAGCACACTGACTACCAGGGGGCAGCTCCTGCATTGAGCATCTGCCCCCTAATGGTCAGTGTGTGTCATAGTGACCAGTCATTCCCAGTGGTTCTGCTGTTAGGGTCAGTTTGCATATTACCATTTTATTATATAGGATAAAGGCTTGGTGCATGGGTGGGGGCCAGCTGATTTGCCCTAAAGGGTGTCCCGGATCAGGGTGGGGTTCCCGCTGGGGTGCCTGGCCAGCCTGGGTGAGGGGCTGAGGGCCGTTTTCAGACTGGCCACATCCTCTTCAGGGTGGGAGTCCCCACTGGAATGCCTGGCCAGCTTGGTGAGGGGCTGAGGGCTGTTTTTAGGCTGGCCACATCCTCTTCAGGATGGGGGGTCCTGCTGGGGTGCCTGGCCAGCCTGGGTAAGTGGCTAATGGTTTGCAGACTGGATAAGCCCCCCAGCAGGGACCCTCACCCCAAGAGGGTGTGGCCATCCTGGATGAGGGGCTGATGGCTGTTTGCAGGCTGTCCACAGCCCCCATTGACCCAAGCTCCCAGTGAGGCTGGCTGCAAGCACATATCTAGGATTTATCTTCTATAATTGAAACTTTGTTGCCTTGAACAGAGGCCACAGCTGGCCAGGGCAGGTGAGAAACTTGGCTTCTTCCTTTGCCTTGGCAACCAAACCTCCTGCTTGCTCCAGTTCAGTGGCTGCCAGCCACCATCTTGGTTGGGTTAATTTGCATATAGTCACTCTGATTGGCTGGTGGGCGTGGCTTGAGGTGTAGCAGAGTGACACCAATTTGCATGTTTCTCTTTTATTAGTGTAACTTATTATTAAATGTATATATTTTTATTGATTTCAGAGAGGGGGAGAGAGAGATATAGAAATATCAATGATGAGAGATTTATTGATTGGCTGCCTCCTGCATGCCCCATTTTGGGGATTGAGCCCGCAACCCAGGCATGTTCCCTGACCGGGAATCGATCCCAGGACCCTTTAGTCCATAGGCCAGTGCTCTATGCACTGAGCCAAACAGCTAGGTCTGTTGTGTATTTTTTAAAAGAACTTACGTGGGATTATACTTCACATGTTTAGTGACCACTTTTTTTTGTATTATATAAATGTTGGCTGTTAGGGCAAACCAGCTGGCCCCCACCCATGCACCAGGCCTTTATCCTATATAATAAAAGGGTAATATGCAAATTGACCCTAACAGACATATAGACTGTTCTGTAGTTGTAACTTTATTTAACTCTTTTGCTATTGATGGATATTTGTATAGTTTGCAGCGCTATTTTTTTGTATTAACATCTGTAGTGTACATCTTGTTATGTATGTGTATTTTAATAGGGTGGAGTCATATTTAATTTATATTCAAATACTTTTGTTTATTTTATTTTATGACTAAATTTTGTCTTTAATTATTGCTCGATACTAATTAGACATTTAAAAATATCTTTTTCAGTTTCCTGCACCATCTCCTCCAAAATTGGTTCTTTTATCTTGATTCTGTTATTTTTATCTTTTTATAACCTGCTGCATAAATAAATCTGCTGATGCTATTGGGATCTTGAATTTTAGTAAGAGGAAGAACATTTGCCCTAGCTGGTTTGGCTCAGTGGATAGAGCATCGCTCTGAGGACTGAAGGGTCCTAGGTTTGATTCTGGTCAAGGTCACATGCCCAGGTTCGATTCCAGTCAAGGGCACATGATGAGATTATGGGCTCAATCCCAAGTAGGGGGCGTACTGGAGACGGCTGATCGATGATTCTCTCTCATCATTGATGTTTCTATCCCTCTCTCCCTCCCCTTCCTTTCTGAAATCAATCAAAATATATTTTAAAAAATTAAAGAACTTAATTGTTTCTGTTCTGCTGTTATTTTAGCTTATTGCCATCTTTCCAATTGGAAAACAGTTTGATAACTAATTTTGTCATTGTGCTGATTATCCACAAATGTTTATAGCAGATATAATATCTTCCTGACAAAGACAGTTTGTGATGCACTTAATATATATATATATATGGCCCTGACAGGTTTGGCTCAGTGGATAGAGCATCGGCATGCGGACTGAAGGGTCCCATATTTGATTCTGGTCATAGGGCATGTACCTTAATTGCGGGCACAACCCCAATAGGGGGTGTGCAGGAGGCAGCTGATCGATGTTTCTCTCTCATCAATGTTTCTAACTCTCTATTCCTCTCCCTTCCTCTTTGTAAAAAAAACCCCATAAAATATATAAAATATATATATATATATGTATATATATTGGTTTCAGAGAGGAGGGAGAGAGGGATAGAAACATTAATGATGCTTATCAGAATAAATTTTTCAGTTTGAAAAAATATAGACATCTTCTGAATCAGATTTTGGAGTTAGGATTTTATTTTTAATTTTTTTCAAATGTGTTTTTGTTGATTTTAGAAAGAAAGGAAGGGGAGGGATAGAGAGATGGAAACATTCATGAGATAGAAACATTGATCAACTGCCTCCTGCACACCCTCTACTGGGGGTTAAGCCCACAACCTGGACATGTGCCCTGACCAGGAATCAAACCTGGAACTTCTTGGTTCCTGGGTCAACGCTCAACCACTGAGCTACACTGGCCAAGCTGGAGTTGGGATTTTTAGATATGCAACTAAAGTTAAGACTGTTGACATTAAATTGGAATGATTAAGTGTGAGTTAATGAGGTCTTGCATATTATATAAGGGACACTGTTTAATTGTTTGGATAATACCTTTTCTGAGAGCTTTGAGTACTAGCACAATGTTTGTTGGACTTAAAGTTTGTTCCTTTTTAAGATTCTTGATCTATAATGATGAAGAAATGAGTGTTTACTTCTTAGTGGACATGCCCTTTAAATTTCTAGATAAATACTGAAATAGGGTTTGGCAAATGACTAGAGGAATATGTTCTTTCCTTTCAAAGTAGGTGAGTTCTGGGACCTGGTAAAGTTAAAGTGGAAAACAGGCAGTTGTACCGGATATACTCTTAGAACTTGGGATATTATATTACCAGTATCTTTAAAAAATTTTTTTTAATTGATTTTTTTTTTTTTACAGAGAGGAAGGGAGAGGGATAGAAAGTTAGAAAAATTGATGAGCTGCCTCCTGCACACCCCTTATTTGGGGTTGTGCCTGCAACCAAGGTACATGCCCTTGACCGGAATCGAACCTGGGACCCTTCAGTCCACAGATTGACGTTCTATCCACTGAGCCAAACTGGTATATTACTATTATCTACTTAGTCAAATTGACAACTTAATGGACAGCCTTTTATCTGTTTTCTTTCCTATTATGAAGTTCACTTTTTTTTTAAATGAACTTTTTAAATTCAGAAGTTTATTGTGTGCAAAGCTTTGTGCTAGCCATGTGCAAATGAGTAAGTTATAGTTCTGCTTTTATTGTTATTGAGGATTATTAGGATTACTGTAAGCCTTCTAATATTTTTTTTAAAAATGATGTATGCTACAGAAATAATGTGCTAACATAGTCTTTAGTGTATAATGAAAGGACTCCTTGGTTTTAATCTTAATTTTTTTACTAACTAGCATTTTACCAGACTCTGAACCATGGCACTCAGAGGTATAAGCTTCTATCTTTTTTATTAATTTTTTAAAATTACAGTGATATTCAATATTTTATATTAATTTTAGCTGTACAGCATAGTTGGTAAGTGGTTAGACAATTACATAATTTATGAAGCAGTTGATTCCCCCCATAATTTTAGTACTCATCTGGCACCATAAATAGTTATTACAATATCATTGACTATATTAAGAGGCCCAGTGCATGAATTTGTACATGGGTAGGGTTCTGAGGGGAGGGGGGCTGGGACATGATTGACCCTCAGGGCAGGTGGTGGCACGCCCTTGCTGGACCCAGGATCTGGATCTGTCCAGCTGACATGCTGGTTGTCAGGAGCCACCTGGCAGCTGCTTTTATATCCTTCCTTCCTTGTGGAGCATCTAGGGAGGTAAGTGGCCGTGGTGCCTGAGGCTGATTTCTAGGAGGCTGGTGGTGCTGTCAGGATCGTGGGGGCAGTGCTGGTCCATTAGTGCCTGGCCCATTCTCTGGAGATTGGACCTATAGGACTACTGAGGGAGTGAATGGCTGCCGCTGGGCTGCTGGGCTGCTGGGCTGCTGGGCTGCTGTGATGGGTCAGTCAGCTGAGCAGCATTCCCACTGTGGGAGCATACTGACCACCAGGGGGCAACTCCTGCATTGAACATCTGTCCCCTAGTGGTCATTGGATGTCATAGTGACCAGTTGACTAGTTGTTCGAATGCTAAGGCTTTTATATATCTAGATTCCCTACACTGTACTTTACATCCTGGTGACTGTTTTGTAAACTACCAAATTTTATTTCTTAATCCTGTCACCTTTTTCATTTAGCCCACCAACCTCCCTCCCATCTGGCAACTCTCAATTTGTGCTCTGTACCTGTGAGTCTGTTTCTGTTTTTTTTTTTTTTTAATTGTGTTCTTTGTATTCCACATATAAGTGAAATCATATGGTACTGTCTTTCTCTCTGTGACTTATTTCACTTAGCATAATACCCTCTAGGTCCAATCCATGTTGCCACAAGTGGTAACATTTTATTGTTTTTTATGTCTGAGTAATAGTCCATTTTGTGTGTGTGTGTGTGTGTGTGTGTATATATCACATCATATTTATCCAATTGTCTATTGTTGGGCATTGGGTTGCTTCTATGGCTTGGTTATCCTATATAATCCTATATAATAAAGAGGTAATATGCCAATTGGCCATCACACCCTCACAAGATGGTGGTGTCCACAGCCCCAAGATGGCGGTGCCCAGTCCCCTCAGCCCTGCCACTGGAGTCCCCCAGTCTCCTTAGCCCTGCCTGCTGCTGAAGTCCCCCAGTCCCCTCAGCCCCGCTGGCAGTGAATTTTCATGCGACCATTACCCTTTTAAAAAATCGTTACCCAAGGATAAGATTATTTCTTTTAGATCATCTGTTCTCGGGGAGCAGGCCTAAGCCGGTAAGTGGGCATCCCCCAAGGGTCCCAGACTGTGAGAGGGTGCAGGCTGGGTTGAGGGACCCCTCTGTGTGAATTTTCATTCACCTGGCCTCTAGTTGTAAATAACACTGCAATGAGTATAGGGGTGCATGTACTCTGTCAAATTAGTGTTTTGGATTTCTTTGGACATATACTAGAAGTGGAATAGCTGGGCCATAAGCCAGTTTCATTTTTAATTTTTTGAGGAACCTCCATACTGTTTATCATAAAAGATGCACCAGTTTGCAAGTCCACCAACAGTGCACGTGGGTTCCCGTTTCTTCACATTCTCACCAACACTTGTTTGTTGATGATAGCCATTCTGACAGGTGTGAGGTGATAGCTCATTGTGGTTTTTTCATTAGCATTTCTCTGTGATGATTAGTGATGTTGAGCATCAAATATCTTTTGAGCATGCCCTTTGTAGGTCAAGTGAGCCTTGTGGTTCAAGAGGGCTGCTCAGGCTTCATTGTAAGTTTGCATTCTAGTCAGCAGGAGTAGTAAGGGAGAGGACAAAGAGATACTTCCTCTCTTAAAGGGCACATGGCAGAAGATTCGTATGCCACTTTAACTTTTATTGAGGAGAGAGAGGAGACACAGAAATTGAGGGGCAACTAGCAGCCTCTGGCACATGGGATTTTTATGAGGATATGCCCAGCAGAATGATGAGTTTATAGTGGGTACTTTGTCACTGGTAATTTATAATGTTTTAAAATTCAAACTTTAGGTATATTTTTCCTAGTTCTTTGCTTTACTGTATACACCCTGGAGCTTAAAGGAAGAGGGTGACAGCTATTCCTGTTAAGACAAACAGCCTCTTTCTAAATTAGCTTTAATCTTTTTGAGTACATAGATAACTCAATGAGACAGTTAAACAGAAATACGTTTAAAACAGAAGTCTGTTATATATTTGCTAGAGGTTGAAAAGGAAGGTTGTGAATGAAGTAGGTTTCTTAAGATGTAGGTTGGGCTAAATGCTTCTTATAGCAGTCCACACACCCACATGTAAAATAATTTTAAACAGTGTGAGTCATAACCTAAATAACAGAATTATATTTTAATAGTATGTTATATTCAACTTTAAGGTACTCAGTAATTCACCAATAAAATCTTTGTTAGATATGTCAAAGAATGTATAAATCCCTAGTATAATGAACTTAGAAAATAATGGAAAGGAATATAGGGTGAATCTTTATAAGATATTTTCAGATCTTTGCTCCCCTTACCTCCAAGTTCATTACTGTAAAATTAACTCTGGTATGTTTGCATTTTTATGTTAATATTTTAAAATATATATATTTTATTGATTTGTTACAGAGAGGAAGGGAGAGGGATAGAGAGTTGGAAACATCAATGAGAAACATCGATCAGCTGCCTCCTGCGTATACCCCACTGGGGATGTGCCAGCAACAAAGGTACATGCCCTTGACCAGAATCGAACCTGGGACCCTTGAGTCCACAGGCCGACGCTCCATCCACTGAGTGAGCCAAACCAGTTAGGGCTTATGTTAATATTTTTAAAAATATAATTTCCCAATATTTAACATATCTGATTAGATATGAATATTGGACTAAATTATAGAAATAAATATGATGAAAGATAAAAATGTATACAGAGAAAGAAAATATTTTATAGTGCTTAATTTGTTTTCTTCCCCCTTTGTATTATAAAAATTCTTATATTTGACATATTGAAGAAAGATTCAGCTCTAGATTTGGTATTTTCTGTTTTCATATTGGAGCAGATTTAAAAGGTTTTATCTTTAGTTACAAGAAATTAGATATATAAAAATTCCTACAAAGGAAAGATTTCTGCCCTTTGAAAAACAAAATTTAGTATTTACCTAAGAATTTGAGGCTTGAGGACACCTCAAGTTACATAAGTATTATGTCAGAACAATATATTTGTCAGTCTTTCTGTGTTTTAATAAGCATCTTAGGGGGTTACTACATTGTATTTGCTTTTGCTCATTGTGAAGTAATGATAGAACTTAAAATTACTCTTTTATTCTCTGTTTTCATTTATAATTCATAAATAAAATCTCTTAAGAAGTAGAAATACGGCCCTAACCAGTTTGGCTCAGTGGATAGAGCGTTGGCCTGTGGACTGAAGGGTCCCAGGTTCAATTCTGGTCAAGGACATGTACCTTACCTCAGTTGCGGGCACATCCCTAGTGGGGAGTGTGCAGGAGGCAGCTAAATCGACGTTTCTCTCTCATTGATGTTTCCAACTCTCTATCCCTCTCACTTCCTCTCTGTAAAAAATCAATAAAATATATTTTTTAAAAAAGTAGAAATATGTACTCCTACTTTATTATTATGTTTTATTTTTAATCCTTGCCCAAGGAGTGAGGACATTTTTTCCATTGATTTAAAAAAAAAATTATTTCAGAGAGGAAGGAACAAGAAGAAGAAGGAGAGAGAGAAACATCAATGATGAGAGAGAATCACTGATTGGCTGTCTCCTGCACACACTGACTGGGGATCGAGCCTGCAACCTGGGCATGTTCCGCTAACTGGAATTGAACCTGGGACCCTTCAGTCCACAGGTTGAAGCTCTATCCACTGAGCCAAATCAGGTAGAGCTGATTTTTTCTTCTTTTAGAGAGTGTGGAAGGGAGGGGAGGGGAATGAGTGACAGAGATAAATATGGATGTGAGAGAGACACATTGATTGGTTGCCTCACACATGGGCCCCAATGGGAGATGGGGATCGAACCTACAACCCTGGTACCCTGCCCTTGACCAGGAATTGAATCCATGGCCCTTGGGTGGGCAGGCTAATGCTCGAGCTCGCCAGCCAGGGTAAATACTACTTTAGTTTTAATTGAAATAACATTTTAGGAAGACAAGTGATTTTATTAAAGAAGAAATTATTTTTCTCTTTGTTTCACTTTCATTTTCTTTTTTAGCAATAATTGCACCTCTGATAAACCTCATTGGCTACAATACTGCCAGTGCACAAAGCTCACTTTCATTGTTTATGTTCTAACCTTGTCATTGGAATTATGTTTCCATTGAAAATAATTAGTAAATATATCTGCTTTCAGTTTTAGTTGGGTATATTTATGGCTTAATTTAAATCTATCTGACTAGGAGAATAGACTATGGGAATAAATAATGTGATTATATTATGGAAAGAAAAAGTTATCTGCCAATGAAGCATTTTTAAGTAACAAATTAGGGTTTGTAAGGAAAAACTAAGGGTCTCCTACACAAGACATAACGTTGGTATCTAACTTAGAGTTTCTTGACCTTTATTGGTGCTTATCATTCCCTTTCACTTATTTTTATTTTTTAAAATTAAATCTTTATTGTTCGGATTATTACAGATGTTCCTTTTTTTTAACCCTCATAGCTCGCCTCCACCTGGTTCCCCCCGCACCCCCGTGCCCTTATCCCCACCACTGTTTCCATCCATAGATATAAGATTTTTGTCCAGTCTCTTCCCATACCCCTCATGTCCCCTTCCCCCTCAGAATTGTCAGTCCATTCCCTTTCTATGCCCTTACTTTTATTCTATTCACCAGTTTATTCTGTTCATCAGATATTTCTATTGACTTGTTATATTCACTTGTTGATAGATATGTATTTGTTGTCACTTTGTTGTTCATACTTTTTATTTTTACCTTTTTCTTCTTCTTTCTTTTCTTAAAGAATACCCTTCAGCATTTCAAATAATCCTGGTTTGGTAGTTATGTACTCCTTTAGCTTTTTCTTGTCTGTGAAGCTCTTTATCTGACCATCAATTTTACATGATAGCCTTGCTGGGTAGAGTAATCTTGGTTGTAGGTTCTTGCTATTCATCACTTTGAATATTTCTTGCCACTCCCTTCTGGCCTGCATGGTTTCTGTTGAGAAATCAGCTGACAGTCATATGGGTACTCCCTTGTAGG
>PVJC01037012.1:0-17399 GCA_004026665.1 Murina feae | reverse complement strand
CTGGGCCTCTAGTTCATATATAAACAAAAATATATTTATCCATTTCTAAGTTAGACTACTGTATTTTCTGGCATATAAGATGACTTTTTAATCTAGGAAAACCTCAAAAATCTTCTCAAATAACAATAAGGCTAGTGAGAGAAGTGACCCAACTACATCCTCTACTTTCTCCCTCTACTAGTAGATTTTCCAGGACTAAAAACCTTCATTCAGTCTCTTTTTAAATATTGCTTTGCCTATTCTCAGTTTATTAGACTTTCTCACTATAAGTTCTCATTCTGATCATTCTAATTTCCATGTCTCTTAATTTTTCTCTTTTCCATTTGTCTTTTTGAGCTGTATTCTGAATGATTTATTCTGACCTATATTCTACTTCATTGATTCTTGGGGTTTGCCTAATTGCCTAATCAGTGGTTAAACTCAATAAATGAATTTTGATTTTTTTATGACTGTATTTTTCATGAATAGTAACTACACTGTTCTTTTTTAACCAGCTCTGTATCTCTGTCACTTTTAAGCCTTCTGCTCCTGCATCTATTTTTTAAACTTGTCTATTATATATGTAAAATAGCCCATTGGAGTTGCTTTAATAATCTGTGACTGGTAATTCCAATACATAAGGCTTTTATAATTTACTTCTAATTGCCTACTGTTTCTGCTGACGCTTGCTCAGGTTGTCTTATTTCCTTGTGTACTTGGGTTATCTTTGACAATAAATTATTCAATGACTTCGAAACTTTAAATCAAAGATGAAAGTATACTCCCACAGAGAATACTGGCATTTGCTTACAAATGATTTTAACTTCATGCTTTCACCAATAACCCAATTTTTAAATGGGCAAAGGATGCGAACAGACATTTCTTCAAAGAAGATGGACAAATAGCTAATAAACACATGAGAAGGTCTCAATATTGTTAGTCATCAGGGAAATGCAAACCAGAAACACAATGAGATACCACCTGACACACACTAGGATGCATATAGTAAAAAAGACAGATCAAGTGTTGGCAAGGAAGTGTGGAAACTGGAACCCTCAAAAGCTGTTGGTGGGAATGAAAAATGGTGCAGCTGCTCTGGAAAAACAATTTGGTAGCTGGTGACGGATGGAGACCTGACTTGGAGTGCTGAGCACACAGTACAGTGTACAGATGACGTGTTATAGAATTGTGCACCTGAAACCTGTATACTTTTGTTAACCAGTGTCACTCCAAACCCCAATAAATTCAATGAAAAGGAAAAAAGTAATTCTGAGGAATTGGAAGAAATTCAAGATTTGAAAATAAAATTAAGTGGAAATTTTAAATAATTAATAAAAGAAAAACACATTGGTAGTGTCTCTAAAACTTAAACACAGAGTTACCATAGGACCCAGGAATCCCACTCCTAAATATACCTATGAGATTGAAAAATTTATGTCCACACAAATGTTCTTAGCACATTGCTCATAATAGCCAAAAAGTAGATACAACCCAACTGTCTATTACTAATGAGTAGAAAAACAAAATGTAGTATATTTATACAATGGAATATTATTCAGGTATAAAAAGAAAGTACAGATTCATGCTACAACATGAATAAGCCTCAAAAACATTACACTAGGTGAACAAAACAGGATACAAAAGACCACATATTATATGATTTCATTCATATGAGATGCCCAGAATAAGCAAATCCAGAGACAGAATGTCGATTAGTGACTGCCTGGGCTTGAGGGAAGGGAAGAAGTGAGGGGCTGATAATGGGTACATGGTTTCTCACCACGGTGATGAGAATGTTTTGGAATTAGATAGTGATGGTGGTTGCACAACTTTGTGGGTAGAAAACCCACTAAATTGTACACTTTTATGGCATGAATTTTATGGTATGGAGATGATATCTCCCAAAAACATGAATTTTAAAAATTCACATTTTGAAATTTTTTATGACCACCACTCCCATGGAGGTTGCATCTCCTAAGGATGGGCTTCTTACTCCTCTGATTTACTTGGCATCAAGGCAACTTTCACTACAGATCCTTGAAGGAGGTAGGCTGAGTTTTCATCTTTTACATGATAGCACAGACATCTGGGATCCCAGAATAACGGGCAGACAGTCTCTGATTAGCGAACCTTGACTGAGCCCTGTGCTGACTTCTAAGTCTGCCTCCCATCCTGCAAATCCACCAAGTTCTTACTCAAAGCCAATCAAGTCCTCCCTCCAGTCC
Source organism: Murina feae (assembly GCA_004026665.1). NCBI lineage: Eukaryota > Metazoa > Chordata > Mammalia > Chiroptera > Vespertilionidae > Murina > Murina feae. The sequence continues at coordinate 15,195 of PVJC01037012.1, read as the reverse complement.
CCCCTCCCTGTCACTACTAGTTCAGCAAACACCCTCTTTAGTCTCTCAGAGTTTCGGCTTTCTCTTAGATTTTGACCTATCAACTCCTAACTACCATTTAGTATTTTTTAAATACAGCATTCTTGGCTATTTCCAGTAAGAACGTTTTTCTAAATATCTTCACTATATCCCCCAAAGTGGGAATCCTGTATTTGCTTTTCAAGTTAAAGTTAACTCTAATGAGTTAGGACAGGATTTGCAAAAACTAAAGACAGTCTGCTAGTCTAACTTCAGTATTACTTGTGAGCTCGGGAGATTACTGTAGAGATACTTAAGACTTAAATAACACATTATACTACAATAAAAAGTTTTAAAAGAAGCATGGGCGGGTGGTTTGTTCTCTTAGGTAGCGAGGCTCTTTATACAACTAAAGTAAATAAGATTGCAGCAAAGATACACAATGAAATCTAAGGGTGAAAAACAGCAGAAACATACACACATATGGAAACTTGACATATGATACAGATCAATAAAAGGAAGAACATAATATTCAATTAAAAAATACTAGCCAAAAGATTAGCCATATGGCAAAAAATAAAATAAAAATAAGTAAACTAGATTCCCCCACTTCACATCATTCAAAAATCATGTTCACACGATTAAGGACATAAATACGAACAGCAACATTTTAAAGCTTTTAGAAGAAAATATCAGACAATATCTTTATGACCTCAGAGAAGGAAAAGATGTTTTAAACAAGATGCCAAAAGCATTAACCATATGGAGAAAGATGGCATATTCAACTGCATTAAACTATTGAATGTGTCCATCAAAAACCACTCTAAAGAAAGTAGGAAGACAGGCTACTTGCTAGGAAAAATATATTTGCCACAGGTATAACTGACAAAGGATTAGTACCCAGAATCTGTAATAATAAAAGTGTAATATGCTAGTTGGACCGGACGAAGCTGGGGCTGTGAGGGAAGCCTGGGTCCCGGGTGCCAGAGGGAAGCTGGTGCTGGCAGCCAGGGGAAAGAAGGCCTACTCTTGCATGAATTTCATGCATCAGGCCTCTGGTATATATATAAAGAATATACATATAAAGAGACTCCTAGAAATCAATTTTTAAAAGATTTATAAAAACTAGGCAAAAGACCTACATGGACATCTCATAGAGGAGGAATTATAAAAGTATCCACATCATTAGTAATTAAGGAAATAGAAATTAAACTCCCAATGGGGTACCATTTCTCACCCACCAGCTTATTGAAAAGAAAAAAAATCAGGTAAGTACAAATACTGTACAAACTGTACATTGTCTCCATGTGGTTGAGAAAGGGAACAAAGCAAACACTTAACACACTGTGGGGGTATAAAGTGGTACAGCCACTTTATAAAACAATTCAGTATTATCTAGCGAAACTGAAGAGCCACAACTCCACTCCTAAGCAAAAGGCGAGGGAAATCCTTGTGGATGGACACAGAGACATGAACTAGAATGGTAATAACAAGTCACTTTTTAATGACAAAAAATAAAAATTAAATTTGAAAAAGACCGCTGAAAACTCCCCCCAAGTCTCCATTAACAGGAGGATGGATAAAACAATGGTAGAGTCACACAATGAATGACATACAGCAATAAAAAGTAAACAAACACATCAACATACATGAATCTCAAAAATGCAAAAATGTGTGCCCCCCAAAAGTGATACAACAGACAACTAAAGAATGCATCAGGGAGCATGGAGAGAGACAATCAGGGATAAAGATACAATCAGTTCTTCAAAAATATTGACTATGTATTATTTCTAAAGTATACTATGGATACAGGGAATTTTATTTTATTTGTATTCTCTAAATCTATGGGTGAAATTTCTCATTTAAAAATTAAGTAGAGCCATAACTAGTTTAGCTCAGTGGATAGAGCATCAGGCTGGAGACTCAAGGGGTCCCAGGTTCGATTCTGGTCAAGGGCATGCACCTTGGTTGTGGGCACATACCCAGTAGGGAGTGTGCAGGAGGCAGCTGATCGATGTTTCTAACTCTCTATCCCTCTCCCTTCCTCTCTGTAAAAAATCAATAAAATATATTTTAAAAAATTAAGTAGATACATGGCTGTGATAGAAAACATGAAAAATAGAGGACTATATGAAGAAAATAAAATATATCAATAATTCCATCATTCTGAAGTGACTACAATATTTAAAAGAAATAAAGACAACTGACCCTTGAACGACCCTGGTTTTGAATGGCATGAGTTCACTTATGCATGGATTTTTTTCAATAATACTGTAACGTATTTCCCTTGTGATTTCCTTCATAACATTTTTTAACTTACTTTAGTGTAAGAATACAGTATCTAATACACATAACATACATGTGTTTGCTAATTTACTGTTTATGTTACTAATGAGGCAACAGTAGGCTATTCACAGGTAAGTTTTGGAGGGGTCAAATTTATATCTGGATTTTTAACTGCATGAGAGGTGGGCCACTGCTAAGTCCCACTTTGTTCATGGGTCAGCTGTATATTTCTTCTTAAATGATATGTTTTCTTCCACTCTTTTTTTTTATTTACTCTTCTTTATAGCTTTATTGAGGTACAATGGACTTAGAGTAAATTGCACATATTTAAAATGGACTCATGAGTCAGACATGTATACATTGATGAAAGCACCTTCACAATCAAGAAAATGAATACATCCACCATCTCCCAGCGTTTCCTTATGCCCCTTTTTAACCCATTCTCCCTTACTTTTCCTTGTCCCTCTCCCCAAGTAATCACTGATCTGTTTTCTGTACTTTACACTAATTGGCCTTTTCTAGAATTTATCAGGTATGTTTTGGGCATAATTTATGCATATATTTCACTTTAGTAGATACTGCCAGGAAGATCTGTAAAATGACTGCACCAAGTTACACTACTACCAGGCAGAGTATGAGAGTTCCAGTTGCCCTACAACCTTGCTGACCCTTGATTATCAGCCTTTTCCATTTTAACCATTTTTTGCATATTCCTAAGTAAGATACATATAACACTACTTGTCCAAATAACAAAAAAATTAAACGTTCAATGGAGATTAAAGTCATTACAAAGAAATTTTAATCAAAGAGCATTTTCTCTTGAATGCATAATAATTATTGAAGCAAAGGCCCTAACTGATGTATACCTCATGGATTCTGACTTAGTGGAAACATGATCTCTCTGTAAAAATTTTAGAAGAGTCACTGAGATATTCATGAAAGAGTCACATGAGTTAAACTAAGTTGGGCAGCCCTGCTGGCATGGCTCAGTGGTTGAGCTTTGATCTGTGAACCCAAAGGTTTCGGTTAGATTCCTGGTCAGAGCACATGTCCGCATTGTGGGCTCAATGCCCAGTAGGGGGTGTGCAGGAGACAGCTGATCAATGATTCTCTCTTATCATTGATGTTTCTATCTCTCCCTTCTCCCTTCCTCTATGAAATCAATACTATTTTTTTTAAAGTAAGTTGGGCAAAGGCGGGGGAAACGGGGAACATCTGTAATACTGTCAATAATAACATTTTTTTAAAAGTAAGTTGGGAGAATCCATGTATTCGGGTGAAATACTACCCAATAGTTGGCTACAATATGACTTGAACACTGATAACAGCACTCGAACCCAACAGACCAAAACACCACCAAAACTGCTCAGCATTTGAAATAAAACAGGTTCTTATAAACACTGTCGTTCTACCAATGTGCTCAGCTACTTGTTCTCAGCTTTTGCGACTTCCCCATGAGGGAGGAACGATGCTGTGAGATACACTTTAACATAAAAGTATTTTCCTTCTATTCTTTCCAATCTGACTATAAACTGCCTTCAACCACTCTGTCACTTCTAATCTTTGCTTTTTAAAATAAGTACTCAATACTCTCTATCTTTATTTCTTCATCTTCTATTTACTCCTCAAATTCATTCAAATTTGGCTTCACATCATTTCACTTAAATTATGTTTGCTGAGATCAATGGCCCCCTCCTTATTAGCAAGCCAGCAGGCACCTTATCAGCTCCTATCTTCCTGATTCTTCTGACTCATTTGACTCTGAGATTCCTCTCTTTAAACCTCTTCCTTCTCCCAGTTTCTATAATCCTCTGTCGCTAGTTTCACTCCTTCCCTGATGGCTCCTCGGTTTCCTTCACTGTGCCTACCTGTCACTTAAATATCGGTAATTCCCACCCTCGATCTTCCTCTCTTCTTACTCTGCTTACTTGAATGGTTTCTTCCACTCTCACAGAATTAAATCCACAATCCAGACGCTTCCAACTTCTACAACTCTGATCCTGACTTCAGAAAATACCCACACCAGTATATTAAAACTAGAGGCCCGATGCACATAATTCATGCAAGGGCTCGGCCCTCAGCCCCGGCTTCAACTACAAGTCCTCCCGAGGGTCATCCAGCTGTTCAGTCTAATTAGCATATTAGCTCTTTATTATATAGGTTGCCCACTAGACAGCAATGCCAGATGTCTTGCAAGAATCTCAAACTTTTACATATTCTAAACTTTTTTCACTTGGCATCTGTCTTACCTATACCTGACGTCTCTGTGCAATAGACTCCATAATCCATCCATTGTATTAGCAAAGGGAAAAAAAGGTGGAAGAAATAGATGGCAAATCTAAAGTAGTCTCAACCTAAAGTAGTCTATCAATGTGTTAGGTTTATGTGCAAATTAAATTGATGAAATGAATTATTTATTATAACTTAAGAGGAGCCAAAAATATATATACAAGACACTTAAAATTATTTTTCTTAAAAGGTTAAAAAAGGTTACAAATTTTTTTGTGATGTCTTTTCTTCAGTTTTGAAAGTAACTCATTGTCATTAGCAAAAACCACAAAATACAAAAGATAGTAAAAAAAAAAAGAAGAAGAAGAAGAAGAAGAAGAAGAAGCAGCAAATTTTGAATTCCAGCTCTCAAAAGCAAGTAAAATCAACATTTCCTCTTTAAAAAAAAATTAACCATGATAACGTTACATCACAAAATATTAAATTGGTAAATAGGGGTGTTGTTATTAACTCTCAATATTTTCAAGCCTCCCTTCCCCCGCAACTCTATTAACTGCCCACCTGGAGTTAGAATCAGTGTAATATTTTAAATGCAAAAGCAATCCTTTCTCATGCTGTATTTTACATATTCTAAACTTTTCTGACTTGGCATCTATCTTACCTATACCCGATGTGTGTGCAATAGACCCCACAATCCATCCATAGTATTAGCAAAGGGGGGAAAAGGTGGAAGAAATAGATGGCAAATCTAAACCCTAGCCAAGTAGATGACTCGTGTTTTGTTTTGCAAAAACCATAGGAAAGTAGCATTTTAACACCCCTTGGCGGCTTCAGAAAGGGTCCGGGCTGGGGTCTCCCTCCCTCCGCCCGGGGGTCCCCACAGCCCACCCAGCTCCAGGGCGAGCCAGTGCCCTCCGGACCCCAAGGTCCCCCCCACCTCGCTCCCCCAAACCCCAGCCTCCGGGGAACGAGTGACGCGGGGGAGACCCGGGAACAGTCACCCGGGGCCCCATCGAAGGCGACATTAAAAGAAAAATAAAAGTTGAAGACGAACAAAACGTGCAGAGCAGTCGCGGCACACGCAGCCCGGGGGCACCGGGCGAGGGGTCTGCTCGCTGGCCCCTGGCCCGGGACGCTCTCACCCCCGCCCCCCAAACCCCCAAACCCGCGAGCCAGACCCCGGAGGCCAGGGCCGCTGCGGCGGGACTCCGCGCCGCGCTGGACCCCACGCCGCGTGCCCGGGAAGCGCCCCGACAGCGCACCTGAGCCCGGCGCCCGCCCCGCCGGGGCCCGTCTATGCGCGGCCCGGGGGCACCTGCTCCGCTCCGCTCGCTCCTCCGGCCCCGGCGGGTTACCTGCTCCTGCTTCGAGCGCTTGCTCCGTGGTGGCTGCCCCGGGGGAATGTGACTCGGGCCACCGTCCGAGGTCCCGCCCCGTTTCCCCGCGTCCTCCCCGCCCGCCCGCCCGTCCGTCCGTCCCCTGGGAGGTGCGCGCCGAGGGCGGGGTTGCAGGCCGGGGTACCTGAGCGCACTGCGCCTGCGCCGTCCTCTCATTTCATTTTATTCTTCCTCCCTTTCTTGGCCTCTTCGAGCCCCAGCGCTCAGCTACTCCCTTTGGGAAGGCCTAAGACGCAGCCAGGCATCAGAGTGCGGAGGGTGTGGAGGCGTCAGGGCAGAGAGGAGAGAGGGGAGGGGACCAGAGGGACAGCACTGGCCTGAGGAACCTCTTTGAATGGCGCAGGAAGGAGCAGTCTCTCCTGTCAGAGATGCTTCTGCACCTTTTCTTGGAAGCGGAGAACCTTCTTAGTTAGTAGACTTGGTGTTTATTCCTGGCTATAAAGTCTTGAGCATCAGCCGCATCTCTTCGCTTTCGTGGTTTTGCACCTGCTGCTGCCTTGCCAGCAGGAGGCACGCTGGAAGGAATGCTCATGGTCTCCCCAATCATGGCCTTGCCACCTTCTATGCTGGAGTCCAGGGCCCTGGCGAGGAGCTGACTGGCCCTTGTCCTTTTTGCCGCCCGTGGCGGGGGTCTTAACGCTGCCTGCAAGGTTGGCGAATGACTTCCTAGATTATCTGTTGGCAAAAAGCTCAGCTTTTTGAGAGGCCAATGGATTATAACTTGAAATAAAGAGAATACTTTTCTTCCTGGAGAGCAGTCTTTTCCCAAGTGGGTTCTGTTCCTCTTTAGGTCCTAGAGATGCTGGGGTGGGGTGGGTGGGTGGGTGGGGTGGGTATAGAATCCAAGGTCAGATTGAGCTGGGGCGAGAAACACAAGATAGCTGCTCTCCTTGATACGGATGAAGCATTTACAGGACTGAAAATTGTGTTATCCTGTGTCATCCTGCATTTCCCAAATGGATCTGACCTGAAGGATGGCAGACTATGCCAACCCAACACATGCCACTTTGGCACAAGAATTACTTTGAGTTAAAAGCATTTGAAAAACTTGAGATGCAAGAAGGACAGTCTCATCTTCCTTTTTCTCCCTGAAGGCAAATGAAACTCCAGTGTGAAAGGTGCCCTCCATATACCAGAAGGATCTCCAGATAAGGAAGTCAGGGATGAGGGAAATCTATAGAAACCTTGTTCAATTGATCCTTAGCTTCCTAGTCACTTCACAATTAACACATGGCGGACGGATCACGAGAATTCTCGCTTCCTATTACACAGTGTTTTACAAAGTATTATACTTTCAAAAGATATTAGCTTGTAAGAACATCGCATAAATAACTTCAAAATGCCATGGGCATTTGATGTTAAAGCGTGCCTTTAACATTTACATAAAACGTTTTTTGTACTAGTTCAATAGAAAACTTACATGGCTGCTGGGCAAAGCTAGCAATAAAGCTACTGGTCCGCCATGTGTTAACTACCACAACTCAAGCCCCCTTATCTTGTCGCATTTTCACTATTTACTACTCTTTGTCCACCTTAGTATATACATGTCCAACTCTAACTTTTTCTTTGGGCCTTCAATTTCCCATGGCTGCTCCGCTGTACATGTAAAGATCTGTACGCTTTGCTCTTGTTCATCTGTTTATGTCTATTTAATTCTAATTTCTAGTCAGAAACCCTAAAAGGGTTGAGTTTTACCTTCCCTAGAGACCACACAAATCTCTTCTTGAGAAATACCTGTTATAATCCTGGGGCATTAGTGTTTCTCAACCAACACCCTTTGATCAATTCTGCTTTAACGTCCAAGGACATTCACCTTGAATAAATTTTCACCCTATTACAGATGTTCGCAAGGTTCTCCACTGTTTACATAAAACTTTCACATGAGAAATCTCATTTAATCCTCACAGTGTTGATGTACTGTAACTAATTATCCTCATTGTATAGTTGTAGGCATTGAGGATCAAACAGTGGTTGCCCAAGTACAGAGTCAAGATTGACTCTGGACCTCAGACTTGAAGGCCTTTTAAAGGTGTATGATGTGCTCTGTTTAAATGTCAGGTGCTGGGTGGGAGCAGGGCAGCGGTTCTCAACCTGTGGGTCGCGACCCATTTGGCGGTTGAACGACCCTTTCACGGGGGCCGCCTAAGACCATCCTGCACATCAGATATTTACATGATGATTCACAACAGTAGCAACAGTACAGTTATGAAGTAGCAACGAAAATAATTTTATGGTTGGGTCACAACATGAGGAACTGTATTTAAAGGGCCAGAAGGTTGAGAACCCCTGGGGTAGGGGGAGATAAAAGGACAAGAACCTTTATCTTTTACTCCCAACGGCACCTGACATCATAGTTCGCTCAAAAGTGTCAGGCAAGTGTGCTGAATGAATGAATGAATGCATGAACGCTTAATGATGCCTACTGAATGGGACCGAGTCCTTGGTGCCCTAGCCGGACAAGCTTCACAAGCTCTACTGATGCAGAAACTCCAACAGCAAGAGCTCCCCAATTGTTCTTTGTGTCCTCCCATGTTCCACCTAAAAAGGATTCCTTAGAAGAATCCACTCTGTTGGCAGAAATAGTTCTTGGAAAACAGTGAAGCCACTTCCTTTATTTTCCTTGAAATGGGCCTCCTTCCTGTTCCACTTTCAGAGATGGAGCTATGTTGATAGAAATGGTGGTTTTGTATACACACCTTTCTTTATGCCCCTGTGTTTATCCTTTTCCCACAAAAAGACAGTTGTGCAACATTCTGAATAGATTTTTGTGTTTTTTGTTGTTGGATTGTTAATGTTAAACATTAGTGTTTTAGTAGTAATGTCATATTATTTGAGACAGATCTAAGGCAAAAGAGAAAGATTCGGGTTGCTGTGGGTAACAGTGCTGCTTAGATTTTGTTGTGCATATTGATTCTTGCATTTGGTAGAGACAAATCACTTAGTCCCTGTCCTAATCCCTTCTCTTTCTTCCTTCATTCAGTGCAGTTTTGTAAGTGATTTCTGACTCAGTCCAACCCTGCCACTACCCTCCACCACACATTTCTGAATCAACCTAGTTCCCTAAATTGCCAAATTTGCACCACTGTTCCCCTTAACGCTACTTTATGGATACCAACCGGCAATTCATGTTTTTTCAGCTGAAGTATCTCCTCTTCTGAAGATGAAACTCTATAACACTCATCCCAGGGTGAATTAAGTGTCCTTCCTCAATTTCCCGCCACAACCCATCCGTATCTCAATCATGCCACCTGTACAATAACTGTGGCGATTTCCTTCTTTTCCCTCTTGCTACTAAACACACTTCATGAGAGTTACCAATAGACAGGAATCATAATTTCCACCTGTTTCCTGGACACATAGCTTAGCACCTGACACATAGAAACCACTAAAATATTTGTTGAATGAAGGGAAAGAATATGAATTCCTAGTGTGCTTGTCAAATGGGGATAATTTTGCAAATATAAATGGTTATGTGAATACAATGCAGGGAGTGGGGGACAGACAGTCCCCTCAAATGATCCCCTTCCCATTTCCTGTCCTAGGAAAACTGCAGCACAAGCTTATGCATAGGGATTTATTCATTCATTCATTTACTTGTTCGACAAACATTTCTGAGTGTCCATCGTATTCCAGGTACAGTCCTAAGCACTTGCTTCAGAGAGAAAGTGACATTTCAGCAGAATCATGAATGCTCACCAAACCTTGATTCCTCTTTCTGGGCACCAAACTAAAGTACTAGGAGTAAGAAGAGAGGCCCTTGAGAAACGCTCTTGAATATCTTACTAAAGTATATATTCATCTACAGGACCCAAAAGTTGAATAAACTATTTGTGGTGGGATGAGTTATTTCTCTTCCTCCCCCTCCCCCCTCCTTTATCATATTCTTTCCTAAGTGACTAGTACCCACTCAAGCTAAGGTAACAATGGGAAAATGGTTGGTCATAGAGACTTCACCAAGGACCTCTTTTCTCAATGCCCTCACCCCACAATACCTTCCCTGCTCTAAACCCCATTAATCAATGAAACTTCATAGCACCAAACAGCTACTAGTTTCCTTTTTTAAAAAAACATATTTTATTGATTTTTTTACAGAGAGGAAGAGAGAGGGATAGAAAGTTAGCAACATCGATCAGCTGCCTCCTCCCGCACACCTCCTACTGGGAATGTGCCCGCAACTAAGGTACACGCCCTTGACTGGAATCTAACCTGGGACCTTTCAGTCTGCAGGCCGACGCTCTATCCACTGAGCCAAACTGGTTAGGACACGGCCGATAGTTTCATGGAGATCTAAATGAAAAACATTCAGCCCCTAGGACAGGAGGCAATAGCACCAGTGGGATCAAAGGAAGGTTGTAAAGGAGGAAAACGAGAAAGAGAGAATTCAGGGGGAAGGAAGAAAGGAAGGAAAAAAGGAAGAAAGGAAAGAAAGAAAGAAGGAAGGAAGGAAGGAAGGAAGGAAGGAAGGAAGGAAGGAAGGAAGGAAGGAAGGAAGGAAGGACAAAATCAACTCACCCAGGCTGGGTAGCTGGTCCAGAGGATGAGATGTGCTGGCGCACGCAGTGTGAAACTGTCCCAGGATTTTAGAACAAAGGCCCCCAGACTCATTGAATGAAGCACAGAAACATCTAAATTCCTGGACTGGAAGAAATGATTCAAATCTGAAATGAACACCGGCATTTTTCTGGACTCCTTTTACAAGGGTTTAAACCGAGTCAACTTGCTTAAGCCGAACTACCCTTCCCACGATTTCTTTCCCTGAGTGGTTCTATGTTGGATTGACCAAAATGAGGAATTTGGGCAAGACTTGGAAGGTAGTGAAACAGAGTTATTACTCTCTGAAAATCCTCATAATGACACATGGTGGCCCACAAACACAGAGACAACGCCAGGTTCTAGCTTGTCCTTCTTCCTCCTAATTGCTGGCCCTGCAGAGCATAGTGCACCAGGCCTACATCCTGAGCTGACTGAAGACCTGCAGAGGTGAGGTCTCCATAGACGTCCCACAGCTCTCCTGGATGCCACTCTAGCAGCTACAGGCTTCCTAGATCCATCCCAAGTTCTGACCCTGTAGATCCATCTACCAGGGCTTGATGGGAGCCGGTTAGTGACTGTTCTCTGGTCCGTCAGTCCAGCTTCCAGGACTTGACTTTCCCAGTTTCTACCACAATTTTTACATTCTTATGTCAGTGACACTCTAACGGTTCATCTCTGATCAAAGCCCTCCGATTCACCTTGCATGCACGTGGATGCCCAAAAGGAAGATTATGTGACTCGTACCTCTCTTCCCTTCTACTATTAAAGAGAGAGGTTACCTATGAGAACTACAGAAATCTGAGTGAGAAGTACTACTTGATAGAGATCTCCCCAAGAGAGGGTGATTTCCTACTTTGAATTTACTATAGAATGAAAACTGACTTTCAACTTTTCAAGCTTAGAAACTTGCTTCTTCCCTCCCCCTCTGCACCCCCCTGAACACCTCCCCCCGCACCCCCTATGCTCCCTCTTTAGCATACTAGCCTAAACTCTATTGAAGAAGACTCAGTCAGGCTCACTAGACACTGAAGTAGATAATAAGGTCTATTAACAGTGCCTATTAATATAGCATGAGAAATAGAATTATTGCAGGCACCAGACATTTGTCTCTTATGGTCAAAGCCATGCACTTGCAGAAATAGCCATACAGGAAGCTAAATGATAATCAGGTTGCTGAGGAGGGATATGTTACCAAAATTAGAAGGGTTAAGAGGAATATTGAGTGATGGATAGCATCCAGTTATGATAGGCATATCAACCCCACAGAACAAACTGGCCTGTCACAGTTGTAGACAAGTGTGTGGCTCCATTCATCAAGGGTACAGTCGTAGCCATAGGCCTTCTCCTCTGTAGTCAATTACAGTATTAGCCCAGTGCTCCATCTCTTACTGTATCCATACCCTTTGCCATGACTTTGAAATTCCTTTCACTCCAGGAGTGGAGTATATTCCTCTACCCCTTGATTATGACTTCAGACTTGTGACTTGCTTTGGCCAATAGAATGAGATAGAAGTAACAGTGTTAAAAGTTCTGAGCTCAGGCCTGAGGAGGCCTCACATATTTCTGCTTGCCCTCTTGTGCTTTTGCCAACGCCATAAGAAGCGTTTGCCTCCAAGAAGGATGAGGAGCATGGAGCAGAGTCATCCCAGCTAAGCCCAGACTAGGTCAGAGTGACCCCAGCTGACCAGCAGACAGGTGGGAAGTAATAGATGATTATTGCTTTATGCCATGGTATTTTGGGACTGTTTGATGCGCGGTGGTAGTTACCTTAGATACCCTCCAATTCTGATTTCCTAGGGCGATAAGAGAGGTGCTCTTACCCCATTGTGGCTCCAGAGTTCCAGAGCAGCGTGCCCTGGATTCCCCACCAAATCACTAGGAGGCACCAGTTTGGGCCAATGGTAAGCTGGAGGGTCATCTTTGGACCCTCAGTAAAATTCCTTTTGACAGTTTCTATCCTTTTGGTTAGATGTAAATATTGTTGCAGCAGAGGAGAGAAGGATTTAAAAAAAAACTCTTCAGAAGAATACTAAGGGTCGTTTGCAAATACAACACTAAATCACTATCTGGAAAAACACACACACAAATCTGAAATCTATCATTTGTGATTTTTGCTTTTATCAGAGTTTTAGGAAAACTAATACACCCAACAAAATCCCCAGGCAGCTTTGGATGCCAAGACGTTCTTCCCCTCTCTTCAAATCTGCTCCAAGCCCATAAGGAGAAGTCACGAATAAATGTGGTTGGCAGATGAACCAAATGTCCTAAGACATATTTTAATGACAATTGTATCTTAATTTGATAGTTTGAAGTATGCATTGGTCTTCCTATGAATTAGAAGCGTTGTATAATCTATTTGTTTAGACATTCCTTCTTTCCCCACAGCACCCTGCCTTTCACTGGCTTTCCCCCCACCCTTCCAGTTTGAGAGGGACTGATGATGTTGGGATTTTTTTTTTTTTCCAGGAAATGTGGGAGGTCTGAAGTCCATTTCCTACTTGATGTGGGCTTCATTTATGAGAAGAACAAACCAACAACAACAATGCAACACTCTTCCAGCTCCATTCCATAGCACCCCATGCACTGGCGTTGAATGACATCATCCTACAAGGTGACAGCACTCCAGGGACAGGATAGGGTCTGTGAGGGCCAGCGAAGCACACCCTTCCATTTCTGAAAAACATCCCCTCAGGAAACAATTTGGCTTTTCCTGCAAAACATGAACTTGCTTGGCAGTTTGACCAACTCATCACCCCTGTTCATCTCACACTGAATGCCTGATTAATAACAACAGCGAGTCCAAGAACACAGTGAATACAGCTTCCAGAGGAAAGGGGGCAAAGAAAGACAAATAATACCCTTGCCGAACAACACGCATGCGCACACCCCCACACTCCCACACCCCAAACATACAAAGCCACTTTTAAAGTGTTGAGAAATACAAAATGCCGCAGTCAAAACCATTTCACTTGCCTGGGAACAGGGTTGAGAACTACTTCCTTTCTCCCATCCAAATATGTTTGGCATGACAATAGCATTCATTCCTCATCGGCCTATCACATGCCAAACACTGTGTTAATGGTCCACACATACATACTTATTTTAATTCTAGGAGATATTGTTATCTAAACTTTACAGAGGAGTTACGTAACTTTTCCAAGATCACAAAGAAGCGATCGAGGAGCCAGGATTTGAACCCAAGGCCATATGTGACTCCAAAGCTTCTTTCATTGAATCACAGCAGTTGTTTCTACATAAACGCAATTCATTTCTCAAGGCTGATTAAAATCATCATCTCTCCTGTAAATTCTTGACTTGTTCTGAGCAGAACTCTGATGGTTCCAAGTAACAGAAACCCACCGAAATTAGTTCAAGTAAAAGGCACAGCATGGTATTCTCATCCCAGCCCTGACATGGGAGGGGAAACAGTTGGAACATCCAGGAATCTGAACAAGCAGGCGCATTAGGAAGGGCAGCACTTGAGGCAGCCCAGGCACCGCCCAGCCTCTCATTTCAGAGAGGCCACGTTTCCCTGCACCCCTGCACATCTCAACCAGCTTCTCTGAGTCTCTGGTCCCTCAGAGCAGCAGTCTGCCCCCAATTCTGCAATGACTTCCTTTGCTGCAAATCTACTGGACCTTTGAGCTCAGGGCCCACCACCTGAGAGTAATAACTACTATCACTTTCCAGATTCCTAGGAGCAGAATCTGATGGGCTCAGCTTATATTTTTTAGCTGAACCACAAGAAGCACAGGCTGCTGGCTGGTCTATGGTTGGGCACCCCTGGGCCCAGGTCCACCCTGGGCCAGACAGAGGGAGCTTGGAAGGAGAGGATCAAGTGATCTGCCGCTGTCCCTGTGGGTGGGGAAGCACCTTGAAGTTCCGTAAATGCTCAGCTCTCATTCGCTCCCCTTTCCTCTAGAAGACTGGTTTATATACCTGGTGTAGCCCTTCATTTCAAGTAGCCCCAACTGCTCTTCAACTGCATTTTATTTATTTTCTAGGTTCCCAGAGAACCACAACTTCAGGTCACTATATCAGCAATACTTGGCCTAGTGCTAAGAACACAGTGGACATTTACAAATGGTTTGTTTTACTAGACAGAGTTCATCATAGAACAGGACAGTCAGATGATCAAGAAGAATTTCTTGATTCTTTCCCTTGCCCACAGAAAGACCAACAGAACTACAAAGAGCATATCACATTGATCCACGAGTCTTTAACCTCAGTGGCTTAACTGGAGTATATGTGGAGAAGGAAAAGAACTTGACCCTGAGCACGTGAACTCTGAAGTACCTTCCAGCTCTTACTAAAAGAGACATCCAGCCAAAAGCTCCTACCCTGGACTAATATTCCTAGATACCATATCCTTGCTCTGATCCCATCCCTTTACTAGTATTACCTATTTAGAGAAGTCTACTAGAATTAAGATAAATGACTCGTATGCTATTATAGTGGTAAGCTTGATTCTGTTCTAATTTTCAAGAGAAAAAAAGTAAATAGTTTCAAAACCTTGGTATTAAATCACTAGGAAATTACTAGCAACCCTGTTACTATTGGCATTGGTATTGAAATTTATGACATTCTGCTGCCCACAGTTGAGATGACACTAACTACATCAATAAGGATGTTTTGAGCCACACATAAAATGCCCAACTCAAACAGTCATAAAAATAAGGAAATGTATTAGCAAGTGTAGTGGTTTCAATCATGTTCATAATTCTTGGAATTTCCTCTCTTCAAAGATTGGGAT
>PVJC01037011.1:0-17404 GCA_004026665.1 Murina feae | reverse complement strand
CAGGAGCAAAAGTGAAGCTGCGCCCGCTCAGCTCAGCTCCGATTAAACTGCCTCTAGCAAAACACAGATTTGAAACATTTGAAACAATGTAACAATCATAGAATCCTCCGGAGCTGAAGGAAAGAGCAGCTCCGGCCTAACCAGTAAAAGTAACAATTGTTTCATTATAGACGCTGCCAGGTGAAGCAGAGGAGGCTTCAGTTAGTTAGAAGGCTGCCTTAAAGGAACAGTGTATCAATTATAGAAGATAACCCCAGGCCTTCAAGGAACAGTATCAATTATAGGAGAAAAAACTCCAGAAACCTGCGTCCAGCTAGCCTTGCTGGGACGTTGGGTCAATGGGAGCTGTGGGCAGCCTTAAAGCCCCTCACCCAGGCTGTTCAGGCACGCCAGCAGGTGGACATCCCCTGAGGGGTCCCAGACTGCGAGAGGGCACAGGCCGGGCTGAGGGACCTCCCGAGTGCACAGAGCGGCTGCAGGGTGGAACAGCGCAGGACCCAGGACCCGTGATGGGAAAGAGGCGGCAGGGTTGGAGGGCACCGCGAAGCGGGTAAGAGGCGGCGGGGGGGTCTCGGCCTGCTTGGTGGCTGCCCAGGCCCTTTGCGGGGCACCGGGGAGCGGGAAAGCAAGGCTGCAGGGGCCGGGGTCCTGCTTGGCAGTTTCCCAGACCCCTTGGCGGCACCGGGAAGTGGGAAAGGAAGGCTGCAGGGGACGGGTGAGTGGGAAAGAGTTGGCAGCCTGCTTGGCGGCTTCCCAGGTCCCTTCCGAGGATCAGGGAGCAGGAAAAGGCTGGCCTGACCACAAGGCAGGGTTTTCCCTGCTTTCTGGTGGCTGGAGGAAGATGGGCAGTAGGCAAGCTTGGGAGGCAGGCAGCACCCAGCCCCGGCCATGCTCAAAAAAGAGAACAATATGCAGGGGAGGGCAAGAGTCTGAGAGATCAACATAGAGGGGGTGCCTGCTCCAAGCCTCCACGGTGTGCCTGGGGCAGGCCCCCGGCAGGTAGACACACACAGGAGGACTACTCCGAGCCTCTGATGCGGCTGGGGGCAGGTCCCCAGTGGTCACACACACACACACACACACACACACACACACAAAAGGTGCCTGGCAGACTGGGGCCATCATAGGACATCCACTGAGGGGTCCCAGACTGTCAGAGGGCACAGGCCGGGCTGAGGGACTTCCTCCACCCCGAGTGCACAAATTTTGTGCACCGGGCCCCTAGTATATTATAAAATAATATGTCAAAGCAAAACTTGTATAGAGAGATAAGTTTATCAAACTTTCAATGATAAGAAGACTTCAAAGAGCATCTACAAATCCCCAACAGATACCAATGTATTTTTCCCAAATCAATCATTTCCTTTGCATAAATCTCTCTAATCATCTGCAATAGGCATGCGTGTGGGTGGCAGGTTGTCAAATAATAGTTTTAGTGAAGCAATTTCTTCCTTGAATGTACTACAACTGAAATAGGCAATATTGCTTATAGACAAATCTATACTAGTAAAAGGGTAATAATGCTAATTAGACCAGGTCAACTGGACATCTTCTGGATGTCCAACTTCCTTCTGGACAAAGCCATGGTGGCAGTAGCTGAGGCAGAGGCAGTTAGGGGCGATCAGGCCAGCAAGCGAGAGCAGTTAGGGACAATTATGCTGTCAGGGGAGCAAGCAGTTAGCGCAAGATCAGGCCAGCAGGAGAAGGCAATTGGGATCGATCAGGCTGACGGAGGGGGGGGGGGGGGGGGGGGGGGGGAGGCAGTTGGAGGCAATCAGGTTGACAGGGCAGTGGTTAAGGGGAAATTGGGCCAGCAGGCAGAGGCAGTTAAGGGCAATTAGGCAGGCAGGCAGGCAAGGAGTTAGGAGCCAGTGGTCCCAGATTGTGAGAGGGATGTCTCCCGAGGGGTCCCAGATTGGAGAGGGTACAGGCTGGGCTGACAGACAACCCCTCCTCCTCATGCACAAATTTTGTGCACCAGGCCTCTAGTATGGACATAAGGATAAAACAAATTTAGTCCCAGATTTCAGCTCTTCCAGGAGACCTAGTTAATTAATGAATACAAGTGCTGGAAACTGATTGTTTTGATGCTGGAAAGTGATTGTTTTTAACCTACCTTGGTTGCTCTGAAAGGTCAGAGCTATGCACCCATTGTTTAAGTTAAAACATTGTTAATTACAGCAAATCTCCACCTGTTAATTACATGTAAAATTCTTCCTTGGAATTTCCTGCCTAAGGATATGGTTGTTTTATTTTCTCAATAAAAGGCTGGTGAGACCCAGGCATCAGTGGGCAATCTACCCTGGTAGAGGAAAGATGCCACACCTGGTCCCCCAGTTTCCAAATTGATTCTCTTTTAGACTCTCTCTCTCTTCATTTTGTGTACGGCCTCCTTCAGAACTCGAACCCTGAACAGGAACCCTGAACCGTGATGGATCTGTAAGGGGCTCCAATATATAAGTAAGATATTTTATCTGCTTTAGTTCCGCCATCAGTAAAATATGAATAATTTTTCATTCACTCACAAGATTTATGTGAAGACTAAATGAATAATAAATGTACAGTATCCAGTGTAGTGCTTAGTGCAAATCATATGCTCAATAAATAGTAAATCTGATTATTGTATAATACATATGGACATAGGTGGGCTAGAACAATGTTAAAATTCCTAAGAAAAATGTAGTAGTCAATAAAATAGTTTATAGGTTTTCAAGTTTATTAATTCTATGCTATCATATAGATTAATATTGATTGTGAAAGTATTACTATCAGTTCAATGTCTTCTTTTGAAATAAATATCCAATTTCTGACGGTTAAGTAGTTAGACATCTCTACTTGGATTTCACTTAGGCATCTTCAGCATACTGAACGGAACCACCACTTCACATGCATCAGCATAATCACCAGAAAACACACAGAACATCTTTACAATTACCACCAAAAATTAAAATTCACCCCCCTTCAAATTCTCTATGAGAGTTTTGCCCAAATTTTTCTCAACGACCTTTTGAACCTCCATCCCTATAATAATTCAGCCACCAAGTTCTAATAATTTGACTCTTTTAGTATGTAATCTTTTGTATCTTTGCTATCCTAGCACAGACTATGTAACCTCTCATTTGAACCACTACAATAGTTCAGTGTCGCCTCATGTTAATTCTTGGTGCAACTGTATAGATGGTTTTAAAACACAGTGTGTGTGCATGGTTTCTATTGTCCTTTTATTTTCCCCATGATCAGGAACATCTAAAGACACTCTAGCTCCATTCACCCCTCAAACTATATATTCTAATGATTTCAAATATCCTCCTATCCCTATGACACATTAAGTTTTCATAATGCTCTTATCTCTCTCTGTGATATTCTCTTTATGCAAGTCCTACTCATCCTTAGTGTTCATTTTAAATGTCAGTTCCCCTGTAATGGTTGCGATCCATATGAGGAAAAAGGTCCTGGAGCAATAAGGATAAAATTAAATGATTAAAGTGGAATCAAAAGGAGATTTATAAAAAAAGTGAGCAATCAGACTTGAAGCTGCTGAACCTAAAATTTTGTCTTCCATGTAGAAGGCAATATTTGAAGAATTCAAATTTCATTCACTCAAGAAATGTTCATCTACTATATGCCAATCTTTGTCTTATGTTCTGAGAATAGAGCAGCAAAAACTAAAATCTCTGCCCACCTGGCATTGCATTTTAACATTTTTTGAAGAGTTCAATATAAAATTATGTTTTATAGATAATGTAATAACATAGAAACTAAAATTTAAAATAAAAAACTTTCATATTATCCTACTACTATAATAAAACTGTTATCTTAATATTGGCATCTGAGTAACTAACTTCCATTCATCGTCTTCTTTAAAAGTTTTTAATATAAATCAATTAATGTACATCACAGCAGATACTACAGAGGTTTCATTGAAAAAACTTTAGTTTTATGGTGCTTTCCTAATTACATTTACTGATTTTCAACTTTAGATAGTGAGTATTTCTTCTCTGACACTAAAGATCGGGTCTTACTTTTATAGGCTACCCCTGGCATAGGCTTATATATGCTTTTATTTCAGTTCTAAAAAGTTCTATTTATTTTTCCAAGTTTGCCATAACATTTGACACTCTACACTGAAAGTTGATTGTTATTAATACTCCTATTTTTTCTTCAGATTGCATATCCTAAATTCTGATAATGACATTTTATTTTTACACAATGAAGTGTAATATTTATTTTGATTTTGTAATAACTACTATGTATGGTCCACTGTATCAAAAACCTATTTAAATGAAAAGTATTAAACAATATGTACAGTATTAATGCCATATAAAATCTTTCAAATATTAGACTTGATAGGTAATATGCTGGAATAATATGCTGACCTTGAAGAAGCAAATGCTCTGGAAAGACCCACCTGGAAAAATGGTCTCTCACAGCCAAGGGCCTCAGTCCTACAACTTTAAGAAATTAAGTTCTGGCAACAGCAGTGAGAAGAGGACCCCAAGCCTCAGATGAGACTACAGCCCTGACCAATTCCTTAATCACATTCCTGTGAACCTTTAGCATAGCACCCAACATACTACTCTTCAGACCCTCAGAAGTTTTGAGATAAAAAATGCGTGCTGTTTTAAGCCACTAATTTGTGGTAATGTGTTATCCAGCAGTAGAAAATGGTGCTGCTCCTTTGTTTTGTAGTATTTGCAGTCAGTCTGAGTCTTTTTCCTTCATAAAAGTCTGTTAATAGTTTTTTCCTTCCTGGAAACTACTATAATACTGTTATCTATTTCTGGTATCCTAAAATCCCACTAAAATGTACATAGACATTTAAAAAAATATGTAGTGGCAGATTATTATGTGCCATATCCCATTTTAATTTCTGGAGATCAAGTGATGAACAAATAGCAATACTCTATCATCTCGGAGCTCATGCAGGCACAAAGTCAATATATAAGGAGTTGGGTATTTTAGTACTTATTTTATTATACTAGGTGATGGTACGAGTTCTGACAAACGTCAAAAGCTTAGGAGTTTAACAAAACACATCACGTGGGATTTTCATTTATATTATTACTTTCATTTTTTTCTGCTCTTTTCTTTCCATGTTTGGGGATGTTTTGCGTTTCATTATCTTCACAAGAAAATACGTCTTTTTGAGTAGATTTCAGTGAGGAGCAAATCTAGTTTATTTAATTTTACAGATATGGTAATTGAAATAATTTTCTATGTACTTCCTCTGGAACTCTGCATTTCAAATCTGAGTTCTCAGGTTATAACACTGATACTGGAATATATCCATCTATACTAATAATAGGGGAATATGCAAATTGTCCAGGACACTGTCACAGTAACAGTAAAGACCAAACAGCAGGCTGCATGGTGTGAACAGGCCAGCAGGGGGCTTAGTGAGGGACAACCAAATGACTGAACAGCAGGCTGTGTGGGCAACCAGGATAGCTGGGAGGGGACAGTTGGGGGTGACCAGGCCAGCAAGGGGGGGAAGTTAGGAGTGATCAGGCTAGTGGGGGGTAGTAGTTGGGGGCTACAAGGCCAGCAGGGGCAGCAGTTAGGAGCAATCAGGCAGGCAGGCAGGTGAGCAATTGAGAGCCAGTGGTTCTGGATTGTGAAAGGGATGTCCAACTGCCAGTTTAGGCCCAGGGATCAGGCCCAAACCGGCAGTTGGACATCCCCCAAGGGGTCCCAGATTGGAGAGGGTGCAGGCTGGGCTGAGGGGACCCCCGCCCATGCACAAATTTTGTGAACCAGGCCTCTAGTATCCTGATAATTCTGTCCACTTATCTTTGTATGAATAGGCACAATGGATGATTAGCTATTTATACATCTGGATGACAAACCATCAATTAAACATAGATGGGGAAAAATAAGAAACATATCATTCTATTTTTCCAGAGTCTATTCACATAGATCTTTAACTCAATATTCCTCTTTTCAAATCCCCAAGTACTTGCTATGACTCTAATCATATATAACGAAAGGTGAAATGTGACAGAATTATCATGAAAAGAAACTGATTTCATAAAGGGTTGTAGTTAAAAATTTATTTTACAAGAACATTCGAACACAATTCAGAACCGTTCATGAGTACTGAAGGAAGCTGGAACAGGAGAGATCCCTTAGTATTAACCTTGATCAGTTTCCCTGTAAATCCACCTCTGAGCACCTGGAGGTTATCACAGAGCAGATTTAGAAGTAATGCACATCATTTCTGATCATGTCCTGCTTGACACAAGTTAATTACATGACCAACTAAGTATAAGAAAATATAGCTTGTTTGTACATCGAAGGCAGAGCAAAAACAAGTGAACACTTGACACATCCTGCCATAGTTGCTAATATGAGCTATGCAGGAACACAGAGAAAGGTGAGAGAAGGCACAGGGTGAAGTTAGTTAATTAGTAGAGAGTCTGGAAACCTTATTTAAATTACAGCAAACATGGTTTAGGGTTTTAGGTCATAGTCTACATTGCAACACTGCTTGGATTTGAATCTCGACTCCACTCTTACTAATAATGTGATTTTGGAAAAATTAATATACCTTTCTGTGCCTCAGTTTATTTGCAATATTGGGATTAGTATTAGTACCTACAGTGCTAAAAATTATGTCTGATAGATGAGAAAATCTATCTATGGCATTTGCTATTATCATTAGGCTTTATTCATCTACTCTAATAAGAGAGTAATATGGAAATTAACCATCTCTCCAGGATGCCTAAGCCATACCCACCAGCCAAGCCATGCCCACCAGCCAATCAGAGGGCAGTATTCAAATTAACCCAGCCAAGATGGAGTCCAGCAGCCATGGAGAGAGCGGCGTCCGGGGGGGTGGGGCAAGCGGCAGGAGTGGCTTGTCGGGGTGCAGCATGTACCTGGTGTACCTATGCGACCTGGACAAGGTCCCTGAGACCCTAGAGTTCTTCTAGCTGCTGGGGCCAGACTACGGGGCCAGCTCCAAGGCGGGCGTCTTTCTCCCCGTGGAGCCTCTGGATGGGTTCCCTGTCCACAGCCCTTCCGGGGGCCCCAAGCTGGAGCCTGGGCACTTTGAGCTGCCAGCAGCGAAGTGGGGAATCCTACTGTACCCCGAGCCCTGGAGAGCCCCGGGCTGTCCTGCAACCAAGAAGCTGTCCCTGGCTGAGAGAGGGCACAGGACCTCCACCCCCACCCCCAAGTGTACAAATTTTTGTGCACCGGGCTCCTACTCCTATATAATAAAAGAGAAACATGCAAATTGACCATAGCTCCGCTATGCCCACCAGCCATGCTCACCAGCCAATCAGTGCAACTAGGCAAGTTAACCCAACCAAGATGGCGGCCACAGAGCTGGAGAGAGCAGGAGGCTTGGGTTGCCCTGGCAATGGAGAAAGCCAAGCTTACTGCTGGCCCTGGCCAGCTTTGTCTTCCATTAAAGCTACAAAGTTTCAATTATAAGAGATAAATAAATCCTAGATACCTACTTCCAGCCAACCTGGCCTCCACTCACTCAGAGGTGCTGAAAAAAAAAAAAGATAAAAAGGCGGGGCTGGGAGCTTGGGTTGCTGGGGGACTTGGCCAGCCTGCAAACAGCCATCAGCCCCTAACCCAGGCTGGCCAGGCACCCCAGCGGGACCCCCATCCTGATCTGGGAAACCCTTCAGGGCAAACCAGCCAGCCCCCACCTGTGCACCAGGCCTCTATTCAATATAATAAAAGAGTAATATGTAAATTGACCCTAACAGCAGAACAACTGAGAATGACTGGTCATTATAACACACACTGACCACCAGGGAACAGATGTTTAATGCAGGAGCTGCCCCCTGGGGGTCAGGGCACTCCCACAGAAGATCTCTGCTCAGCCACAAGCCAGGCTGATGGCTGCCAGTACAGCGGTGGTGGTGGGAGCCTCTCCTGCCTCCTTAGCAGTGCTAAGGATGTCCAACTGCAGCTTAGGCCTGCTACCTGCTGGCAAGACATCCCCCGAGAGCTCCTGGGCTTCCAGAGGGATGTCTGACTGCCAACTTAGGCCTGATCCCCTGAGGAATGGGCCTAAACCAGCAGATGGATATCTCCCGAGGGGTCCCAGACTGTGAGAGGGCACAGGCTGGGCTGAGGGACACCTCCTCAAGTCCACAAATTTTTGTGCACTGGGCCTCTAGTAAAGTTATATTTGAGCAGAGCTATGAATATACAATTTGTATGAAAATGTGGGAGATATTCTAGATAGTAGAAATAAAATAAAAAGAGGTCTTGAATCAATAAAATGTTGGTAATAACACGAGAACTAAATATTGATCATTATATTTTATAAGGTAGAGAACATTGGTGCCCTTAAAGTGTCTCTCAGGAATGGTAGAGAAAAAGCCTAGTGAAAGAGAATAGAGGAAGAGGAATGACAGGTATTGAATACATATTCTTTTCCAGATGTTTTGCTGTAAAGTGGATCACTGAAACAGAGAGGTTGCTGGAAATCAGTGTCAAGGTGCTACTGTTGTTAGAAACAATAAGGCATATTTGAATTGTAATGGAAATGATTCAGTGGAAAGGCCATTAATGCTGAAGAGAAAGCAAGACAATTATATACTTAGGCAGAAAGAATGAAATAGAGGGCACAAATGTGTCATAGCAAGTTTTCTATAATAACAGGAGATAAATAATACAGGCACATGTTAGAAGTGAGGGCAAAAGGGAGCTGAAGAAAGTTATTTTAATTACTTCTATTTTCTCAGTAAAATAAAAGGCAAAGGCATTCACAGAGAAAGAAGATGGAGCAGTGTTACCTATAATTTGTGTCAAAGAAGCCAACATGCAAAATAGATGCTCAAGAGATTGTGAGAATGAAAGTCAAGGACAGTAATTCCGAAACTTGGGCATGCATCAGGTTCACCCAAAGAGCTTGTTAATGCTCAGATTTCTGAGCCCTCCTCCAGTTTTTTTGAATCAGTACATCTGGGGTGAGGTCTGAAAATTTTCATTTCTAATAAATTCCCAGGTAGTACTAATCTTAGGGGTACAGTAGCCACAGTTTGAAAACCAATAAACTTGAAGAAAAAAAAGTAGTACTTCTGGACAGCAAATTCAGGTGCATTGATAATGAATTTAATGTGAGGGTTGTATATTTTCTGTATCATACACAGTTGGAGATATAATTAGAGACTTGGATTTACTCATGATTTGTTCTCCCAACGTCACATAGTAGAAAACAGAAAGGAGACCTTGGGTTATTTATAAAATAACTAGAGGTCTAGAGTATGAATTCATGCATGGGTGGGGTCTGGCCAACCCATGCCAATGAAAGCCCATCAGGCTGGGCCCACAGGAGGAGATGGGGGGATGTGGGCAGCCAGCCCTGCCCTTAATTGGGGTGTTGGGGACCGATCTGGGTCCAGGCCGCTGCGGGGGGGATGCCAATTGGGGCCCAGATCAGGCTGGTTGGCTGTCACAGTGCACATCATAGCCACCTGTTCTTTTGGTCATTCTGGTCATTCTGCTATTCTGGTCACTGGGCTTTTAAATATATATATATATATATATATATATATATATATATATATATATATGTTCAAATAAAAGAGTAATATGCAAATTAACCATCACTCTGAGACACCTAAGCCATGCCCACCAGCCAAGCCACGCCAACAGCCAATTAGAGTGGCTGTATGCAAATTAACCCAGCCAAGATGGAGGCCAGCAGCCACAGAGCTAGAGCAAACAGGAGGCTTCTATTGCAACTGCCTGCCTAGGCCAGCTGGGCCTCTGCTCACAGCAACAATGTTTCAATTATAGAAGCCACAGAGCTGAAGCAAATAGGAGGCTTCATAACCTGCCTAGGCCTCTGCTCAAGGTAACAAAGTTTCAATTATTGAAGATAAATAAACCCCAGAAACCTAATTCCAGCCAGCCTCGATGGGACCTTGGGTCAATGGGAGCTGTGGGCAGCCTGAAAATGGCCCTCAACCCCTCACCCAGGCTGGCCAGGTACCCCAGTAGGGACCTGAACCCCGAATGGAGCTGTGGGCAGCCTGAAAACGGCCTCAGCCCCTCACCCAGGCTGGCTAGTCACCCCAGTAGGGACCCAAACCCTGAAGGGACTGTGGACAGCCTGAAAATGGCCCTCAAGCCCTCACCCAGGCTGGCTACACCCTCATGGGGTGAGGGTTGCCACTGAGGGGCTTGGCCAGCCTGAAAATAGCCATCAGCCCCTCACCCAGGCTGGCCAGACACGCCAGCAGGTGGACATTCCCCAAGGGGTCCCAGACTGTGAGATGGCACAGGCCGGGCTGAGGGACCCCCCAAGTGCACAAATTTTTGTGCACCGGCCCCCTAGTATATTATAATGGTGCAGCAAAGACTCTGACTTCAGGAAGATAGGATATGAGGGTGATGGATTTCAAAATGTTTTAGTGTGTGCAGAATAGAATTAACATAGAAGGCATGAGACTACTATCTTTTGAGTCACACTTACAAGATTGGCACTTGGCAGTCATCTGGGAGCTTGGATTTTCATCTTTCCCTTATCAGAATGATTTACCGCATCTACTCTGTGTGTGCAAACAGTATGGTTTCTGGTAATATCTTCTTTCCTCCTCTGAGTCTGAAATTTTGGTACTGTATGTGCTAAGCACAGGATGCCTACGTGATCAGTCTGTGATAAAATCCTTAGGTATGGAGTATCCATGAGCATATCTGGTAAACATCTTTCAACACTTTATCCCCCACTCAATGCTGGAGGCATTAAGTGCATCTTGTGTGACTCCACTTAAGAAAGGACTGTTGGAAATTTCATCTGCTTTTCTTCAAATATTTTTAAGTGTGCCTTTCTTTTTACTAATTCTGCTTGGTTACCTTTGGCTATAATAGTGAATATGACTGTATTTTGACCCCTGTGCATCTTCATAGCAAATTATTGTCACTGGAGATGGTATTGGGGATCATCAACATTATAGGGTCAATGAATTGCAGGTACGTTATGGTAGTGTGTGTTAGAAAGTGGTAGTAACTAAGAAGAGAATGTGGTCATAAAACTATTAGGAAAATGCAGTTATTGTACATTAATATATTAATGCTATAAACATAGACATCGTGTCTGTAATAAGGTTATGAGACAGATCATTAGAGGAGAATAAACCAAAAAACTGAAAGATCAGATTTTTTTGAGAAATTATCTATTTGAGGTACAAAAAGTCACCATATGTATTCTTTAATTCATTTTGCTAGGCACCTAGGGTGTCATTTCCATCTGCAGACTTAACCTCCATTTATTTGGATAAGTTATTTTCTATTATTTCCTCTCTCTCTCTCTCTCTCTCTCTCTCTCTCTCTCTCTCTCTCTCTCTCTCTCTCTCTCTCAATACTATGCTGTGGTAAAAAAAAGAAGGAATTCTTACCATTTGCAACAACATGGATGCAACAGGAAAGCATTATGCCAAGTGAAATAAGTCAGTCAAAGAAAGATAAATATCACATGATCTCACTCATTTGTGGAAGATAATGAACAACATAAACAGATCCAGAGACAGAGAAATATCAATTAGACCATCTTCTCTTCTTTTTATCTCCTTTTTGAATTCGTTATTCGAGTGGTTTATATCTTGAATTAATCCATTGTGAGCTTTAATATTTTATCCTATTTGACCACTTTTCTTTTTTATCACTGTTATCAGCTCTTGCCAAAATTGTTAAAGAATTGCCTTTGTTCCAACAATGCCAAAAAAATAGCAGATATCCTCTACCTTTCTATTTAAAATTTTCCTGAGTCATTACCAAAACCAAAACCACATCAGCAATTTTCATCTTATATAAGGGAGACATCCAAAATACTTTCAACAATAAAGATAAATTTTAAATCAGAATTAAATCAGAAATCGATGGAATTAAAAATGGGAAATCAACAGAGAAAAATCAGTGGAACTAATAGATATTCTTTGAAAAAAGATCCATAAAATCAATAAGCTTCTAGCCAGCCTAAGAAAATAGAAGAGAGCAGACAGCCAATCAATGTTTCTCTCTCACACTCCCTCCCCCTCTCTCTAAAATCAATAAGAAACATATCCTCTGGTGAAGATAAAAAAGAGGACTCTACAGACCACCTCTAATTATAATTTTCTTAGACCAATTCCCATAGGTAGGTGTTTATATTTTAAAGGATTTGGTAGAAAGACCTATTATCTTAGATGGCAAGAATGTCATGATGGAGACCTCCACGGAAGGGAAATCATGAAGAGCTAGTGTACAGATTGCACTGAGAGGAGAAAGGAAGCTAGGAAATGAGCAGAGAGCCCCCCATATTTAACAGTTCTATGGGAAAATATAAAATATTTTTAAATTAGGCAAACCTAAAATCTATCACATAAGAAGAAATTGAATTTAATAATTAGATGATAAAGAAAAAATAATTACATAAAGGACATAGAGAAGCAATTGATTTTATAATAAAAAAATTTAAAAGCCATTTGTGAAATCTCTGGGTTTCCAGAGTAGCTTTAGATTAGAATCAACAGGCTCGGAGCTCCAGTGGGTCAATCGGGTGAGTTGGAACTACCTGGTGAGTTAAGCTAATTTCCAGAGAGCGTTAGCAAAGGTGTAAAATAGGTGAAACCATACACTTCTTAGGCAACTAAGTTGTGGTTAAATAGTTTAGCAGGATTAATATAAAGACAGAGAAACATTACTCATAAAAATCAGAATAATTATTGACTGCAGATGGAATAAAAGACAACATAGACATGCTCGATGCTCTCAGGATTAACTTAATCCTTAAGAAACATGCAGAGAGATAAATTAACAGGAGACTCTGAGCTAGTCAGGGCTCTAAGTATAATCATTTGAAGACACAATGAGAATTTTTAGTGAGTCCAGGGTTCAAATTCAGAAGCTAAAATAGGGTGCAAATGTGGAATCTTAGAGAAAAAACAAACACAAATGAGATCATTTGTGTTTTCTTTGCAAATAATTACACATTTTAACTTATTATTGTAATTTTTTCAAAGAGTATGGAATGTATGGGAGTCTTTTTAAGCTGAGGAAGATTATTTTAGTTTCAAATTCATAAAAGGATTTTTGTGTCACGTTGCTTTTCATCAAAATATCATAACATCTTTAAAACCATTCACTTTGGGACTTTTCTAATTACACGGCAGTGGAGACTGTGGCTACTTCCAGAGAAGTTGAGTGTCAGAGCAATCTCGTTCTTTGGAATTCCTTGCTGATTTTCCTATTGAAGTGTGATTTGCTTTTTTCTCACAGACTTACCACAGCATGGCATTTTTTTTAGCCTGAGGAAATTAAGACAATCATTCTTTATAGGCTTATTTTTAGGTTTATCACTTTGATTTTTATTCTTTACATTAGACTTCTGCATCTAGATGATGAGCAAAAAAAGTAACAACTCAACAGCTGTGCGGGGGTGAGGGAGGAATGCATTATTCCCTATAAAGGTGATAGATATTGCTCCTGCTGAGTAGCTTGTCCTAGAGTTTCCCACCTAAAGCTGGTTATTTGGCTGAATCTTGTTGCAAAGAGAGACTGGGTGGCATGTTTCCACCACAGACATTAATAAATTGTAATTACTCACATAAAAAGAATCAACTGTGGAATTTCATCTGAAGAAAGACTTGGGATGGTAAAATTCTTCTCAGCTCTGGTTTACTGCTCCTAAGGGAAGTTGCAAGACTCATGTTCTCAGCTGGTTTTCTGTTAGTTTATAGAAATGGTATTTTGGGAGAGAGATGGATTTTTTCACTTGAGTATCTTTAAACATTAAACCAACAGTGATTTTGGCTTTTAGGCCCATGAATCTTTTGGAGTAAGAAATTTCTGTCTAGAACAAACTGAAGATTTACAGAGTTCTGGTTAACACTAAATGTTGTAATTATACCATTCTTGTGTAAAAGTTATTATGGCCAGGCTCTTTGAAATGTGCTATATGGATTGTCAAATTCAGTTCTCATAATAGTCTTAGATAATTAGACACTATTATTATCCTAATTTTAAAGATGAGGAAATGAAAAACCAGAGAAATTAATTAATGACAAAGGTTGTAGAGCTGAGTGGTGGTGTTGAGGAGTGAACCTAATTCATGCATCGCCAAAGACAGCATTTTAAAATGTGTATCAGTGATGACTGAGAAAAGGAGTATTACGCCACCTTTCTAATTTACCTGAGGGTCTTTGTTCCTTTTTGAAAAATTCAGAATGTCTTTCACAGCAATTCCTACTCCACTGTACTCTTGTTGCAGGTAGGATTACCTGATGGCTACTTTTCTGAGACCCCATGTGTTACATGTTTTATGATACCCACTTCTTAGTTTCTGCTGGATGACAGCTAAGGAAGATTCATTTCATTGGAACTCATGTTCACCACACACATAATGTATGTCAGGCTCTGTCTATCTTGAATTCCTTTATTTCCCACCCCTAAGTTGTCCTTCAAAAACACATTTCAACTCAGTGGAAGAGTGTGTACCAACTTTGAGTTAGGTAATTTTTTAAGGTCACAGTTTTGTTGGCTGAAAATTTGGGATACTAACTGAACTTTCACATGGGTTTGTCATGATCCCATGAGACAATAAAAGTAAAATGAGATCAGTGCCTGAAATACACCAGCTAGGAGTTCTATCCACAGCAGAAGAAACTAGTGTAGAAATAAAAGTGGTAATAAACATGTGGTAGTTGTAGTAAAGTCCCTAGTATATTTTCTATGATTCTAACTTAAAAAGACAAGAAAGGATCATGAACCATCAGCAAGAGAGAGAGAGAGAGAGAGAGAGAGAGAGAAGGAAAGAAGGAAGGAGGAAGGAAGGAAGGAAGGAAGGAAGGAAGGAAGGAAGGAAGGAAGGAAAAAAGGAAGATCTTAGTATTTAAATGGGTGTTCATAAAACAGTTTATTGTAAATTTCACACAATTTGATCATCTTATTCAACACTAGTGGCCCAGTGCATGAAATTCGTGCACATTAAAAGGGGATTAATTAGAGGAAATATTTTAATATTGCTATTTGCCCTTTCTCTATAATAGAAGTGTCAGAGATTAAAGAAAATTAGTAAAACGTACATGAAAATCTTCCTCCTGTCAGAGTCTGGGGTGCACCACGGAACCTAGAGTCAAGTCTTCAACCACCCACGTGCACCTCAAAATTGCTCGAGACCCAAACCTGGACGGCCCCCCTTCATTGGGCTAGATCCAGACCCGGCTGGTCCCACCCTGTCAAGCCCTGCCAAGTGGGGGTGGGGGGGGTGCAGCCTCAGGTCCCCTGGGTGCCAGGGCAGGGGGGCATGGCCTGAGGTCCCCCATCAAGCCCTGCTGGGCAGAGGGAGTGGCTTGTGATCCCCCAGCCTGGCGCTGGGGCAGGGGGCACAGCCTGAGGTCCCCTGGCCTGGTGCAGGGGTGGGGGGCATGGCCTGAGGTCCCCCATCAAGCCCTGCTGGGCAGAGGGAGTGGCCTGTGATCCCCCAGCCTGGTGCTGGGGCAGGGGGCACAGCCTCAGGTCCTCTGGCCTGGGGCCAGGGAAGGAGGCATGGCCTGAGGTCCCCTGACCTGGCACCAGGGAAGAGGGTGCAGCCTGAGTTCCTCTGACCTGGTGCCAGGGTAGGGGGAGCAGCCTGAGGTCCCCTGTCAAGCCCCATGCAGGAGGTGGGTGGGCACGCAGCCTCAGGTCCCTGCTGATTGCTCCTTGAGGCTCGTTATGGGAACTTAGCCTCAGCTGTGGGTTCTAATTGACCGGAGTGATGGTCAATTTGCATATTCCCTCTTTATTATATAGGATGTTTGCTCAGGATGCTATTAGATACAGAAGTAGGATTATAAACTGCTCAAAAAATAGGAGGGAGGAAATTAGAGAAGTCCTGTTCAAAACAAGGAGTTGGTTGCAAAGGTAAAGTAATGTGGCTGGTCAACATAGAATTTAAGTGAATGTAGGCATAACAAGAAGATAATTTTAAATTCATGTGACTCCAGTGGAGTTATTCTGTTGAGTAGCAATTTGTCTCATGATTTCAATTTTGAAAGTGCTTTTTCATATAGTATCTCCTTTACTCTTTGCAACACAAATGATAGTCTCAGGAAAGGTTGTATATCTATTTTACATCAAGAAATTAAGGCTTAACATAGAAAATCACTTACCTAACAAAAAAGAGGAAGAACAAGTCAGAACCGGGACTACAATATTTTTTTTCTGATGCATACTTTGTTGTTTTTTTATATATTGTTTAACACTTCCACTCATGTTATAGAGATCACATAATTATTGCATATCGTCCATACCTTGTCTGGAATAGACCATTTTGTAAGTTCATAAAAGCAAATATGAGGTAAATGCATAAATGCATTTAAGGTAAAATCTTTGCTAAATATTAAAAGCGCTATTATTATTTTTCTAAGATCCAGTGTTTTCCAACCATGACATTTTTCTGGTTTCTATAAAGAAAACCAAATATAAATTCAATGACTTGAATTTATAATCAGCTAGATTTCAAAAAGAAACCAGATGTTTATTCACAAACCATTCTAATAGGCTGTATTTAATTTTTTAGACTCCATTAACAAACGCTCTGCTGAAAGATGCAGTGGAAAAAATATGCTTTAATGACTCATTAGCATACATATTCAAATTTTAAATATCAACTATGTATGCATACATATACTTTTATTTTATTTTATTAATATATTTTTATTGATTTTTTACAGAGAGGAAGGGAGAGGGATAGAGAATTAGAAACATCGATCAGAGAGAAACATCGATCAGCTGCCTCTTGCACACTCCCCACTGGGGATGTGCCACAACCCAGGTATATGCCCTTGACCGGAATCGAACCTGGGACCCTTCAGTCCGCAGGCCAACGCTCTATCAACTGAGCCAAACCAGTTAGGGGGCATACATATACTTTTAAAATTTATATATATATATATATATATATATATATATTTTAATTTTCCCTTTATTCTATGCTTTTTTCAACTAAGTAGCATTCATTTTTGGTACCATCAGAAGTGTTGACCAAAGATGCATTTATAAGCATAATAAACATTGCCTATGAAATCACTTTGTAAATCTAAGCATTTAGTAGTGATCTCCAAATCTAATCAATATTTTCAGAATTTTACTGCATTCTTATCTTTGTTTGCTAGTAATAAGCCAAAATTTTGTCTTGCTTTGGGAGTTTCATGAATTTTAAGAAATCAATGTGCCTCTATTTTCATATGGAAAAATAAATCTAATATGAAAAGAGAGGTGTTAATTGAAAAGCTAATCTCTGTGACTAATCCCAGAAACTATACCCTGGCAGGTGCATGGCTTTTTCTAAAAGACATCAAGCACTGTTTAATGCTTCCTCATGTGGGTTTCAGGAGTTACTAGGTAATGTATCTCCTGACAGTAAAGGTGAGTTTCTCTTCAAATCGCCCTGTCCTCTGCTGTATTTTCTTTG